>JARHVA010004829.1:222500-500000 GCA_037957365.1 Torreya grandis | reverse complement strand
AGCAACTCCACATTCAAGATACACATCCAAAATCCATAGGAACCATAAAATCTAAAAATAAAAATAGACAACTGAGAGAGAAACCATATATTAATTCACACAAGAAAATATTGGACAATCTTTGTAGAATTCCTTGCTTATATTAATTACTCAAAGTTTACAAAGTAATTTGGTTATAAGAACTCCCCCCTTTTTTGACAATCAATAATGATCCTTTTATAATATATAAGGCAACATGTCGGTTAGTCTCATCCAATTACATTTGTATAAGTGTATAGGATAGGTGTCCTTTTTGTTACATTCTAGAACAAATGACCTTTTCCTTTTAATAGACCAGTTTATAGACAATGTGCTCTTACAAATTGCACATGTCTATAGAAAATAATATCATATTTTAAAATATTATTCAAATCTATTTATAAAATGAATATTCTCATTTCATTTATCTTTGGGACCCTTATGCTGTTAAATTTTTGAGTTACTACTGTAGGGTCCTCATTTTTCATTGATGTTGTTTTTCAATTAGCACAAGGTTGACAATTGGTTTTATGAAGAACTCTATTTGATTAGATAATCCCTTTGTGGTCTTTATCCATTCTATCTAATGATTTTAACTACACTTATGTTTTCAACCTTATTTATTAGTAACCCAGTTGGACCTTGAGTCAGCTTCTGGATCAAAGTGTTCTTGTATAGGTGATAATATATCTCTTCTTGGCTCGATCATTTGTATCCTCATTCCATAAAATCCTCATTTTATCTCCTTCACTTATGTGGCACATTTTTTTCAATTTCATGGCATCCTAATCAAATTTCATTGGTTTTGAGCCTCTTTGAAAAGTCCATCTTTGCTTTGCACCATCAGATTAGCCTACACAGATCAACATGGATCATAGACCTTTAGATTATTTGGATCCATCAAAATATCTTAAATTTGATGTCTATATGACCATAATTTAATGTTTGCATGGATATCATTAATGGGTGCATGATCACAAATTTTAAACATGTCCATGGGGATATTTACTATCTTAAATTTGACATCCATGTGATCATCATTTGATGTCTGTTTGGATGTCATTGACAGGCATGCAACTGCTATTTGATGTTTACATGGATTTCATTAATAGACACGTGACCATCAAATTTAATCTCATATTCAAGACTATCTTCTAAACTTTCCACTTGTCATTTTTTTGGTTCACTATGTTCATAAAAATATAAAGACAAAATTACTTTATCATATATACATATAAGGCACTTGAATTGATTCAGGCAATTTGTTTCAAGATTTTTAGCATTGGGGGAAATGTTTCAAGCCTTTTATGTCAAAAGAAATGTCTAATGACAAAAATCCAAAGGGTCCTTTCAGAAAATCTTGAAGGGTATGTTTGAAAGACAAAATGCCCCTTAAATAAATCCCAAAGGGCATATTCAAAAAATTGAAGCATAATCTCAGAGGGCAAGTGTCCATTTCAAAACTTCTAAAGGGTAAATTTCATAAAGGTCAAAGGGTATGTTCCCTCAAGGTCATTATTGTAGGATTTTTGTGTTGGAAAAAATGTTTGATGATAAAATTCTGAAGGGTCATTCTAAAAAACTTGAAGGGTATGTGCCCTTCACAAAAATTCTAAAGGATAATTCTATTAAGGCAAAGGATAATTTGATAAAGGTCGAAGGGTAATTTGTCCTAAATAAAAAGTATAGAGGATAATTCTATTAAGGCAAAGGTCACTTTCAAAAAGAGTTATAGATAATTTGCTATGAGAAAGATGTTTTGGGCTTTTTACGTCAGACAAAATGTTTGAAACAAAAATCTCGAAGGGTCATTTGCAAAAATCCCAAAAGGTAGGTTTCTGAAAGCTGAAGGATAATTGGCCTTTCAAAAAATATTGAAGGGTATGTTTCAAGGGGTTTAAGGATAATTTTAGAAAACCCAAAGGGTATGTGCCTTTCACAAAAATCTTGAAGGATAAGTTTCAACAAAATTACTATAGGAAAGATGTTTTAGGTTTTTTGCATCAGACAAAATGTTTGAAACAAAAAACATGAAGTATCATTTAAAAAAATAATGAGCTCAAAAAAAATATGCTGAAGGGTCACTTCAAAAAATAAAAAGGCCAAAATAAATATGCCAAAGGGTCACTTCAAAAAAAATAAGTCTGAAACAAATATGCTGAAGGGTAACTTTAAAGAGGCTGAAGGGCAATCTTGTTGGGAAAAATACCCAATAGAATAAGTTTGTGGGGAAATTTTTTTAGTTAAAATATCCAAAATAATTGTCCCAACATAGATAAGTATGAAGGAATACATTTGACATAGACCAATTTCAAAAGTGCTAAAATAATTACTGAATAAAATCCTGAAAGTACTTAGACAAAGTGTCTGAAATATAAACCTTGAAGGGTAATTAATTTAGGACAAAGCTCCAAAGGAAAAGCCCAAAAATACATGTCTAAAAGAATAAAACATGATAGTTATAATAAAAGGATTGTGCATGTAGATTAGACCACATGAATAATAGAAAGGTCTAAAAGGGGGGCTCAAGACATAAAAGGGACTAAGCATGGATGTTAGACTAGGGTTTGGTCATGTTGAAAAACTTGACTAAGCTTTAGGAAATAAAAATAAACTAATCCCATAACATTATTTAAAATGTCCCTGCATGAAATTTTCCTACCAAATTCAAATCAATTACTTAGATTAAGGGTTTAGCTATTCAACTATGAATCTAACAAAGTAAAGGTTAGTAAAGAATCAAGTTAACATTAAAATCATGAAACCCACACATTGTTCATTCCAAGTAGACCTTATTAGAACTACAACCTGAAATACAAAGATCTAATGTTAGCACTTTAGATACAGGGAAACCAGAACCATGAATAAATATGCTAACCAAACAAAGTGTGGATCATATTTAAATAAAGATAATGCAAAATCATGATAATGACACTATAATCAAGTGAATCTTCAATTTAAAGGTACAAATTTGCATAATTTAGTACATGGGTCCCCATTTTTTAGAAATGGGGGTATGTTGACCTCAACATCCCCCAAATGCTAACCCCATACAAATATTAAGTTAAAATGGCTCACCACTAAAGGTAATCAAAAGGGTGAGAGTTGAAATTTTAAATTTGAATTTGTTTAATCATTTTAATTTTCATGAGGATGTCTAACTTTCTATTTCCAAGGCCTTTCCCCCAAATCTTGGCCCCATGTAACTAGTGATAGGTAAGGGATCATCACCGAGGACCAAGATAAGTAATTAAAGTTACCATATTTTTAGGCATGCTAATTTTATTTTTTTAGGAGGCACCAGAAGGGGATATTCTATCATGGATGATATTTTATACGAAACCATAGGCTAGCATTTTTCTAAGTTATGCAAGAAGACGTAGTAAGAATGGGTGTATTTTACTTGTAAGACCTAAGACAAGGAGTAATGTATAATGATTATTTTGAAAATGATTTTTATGGGATGATATTTAATGTGAGAATTAGATGATGTGACATGATGCATTACGATGTGAACTAACCGCTAAATAATTATCCAATAATACATCTAAATGCAGGTAAATATGTAACAAGTGAAAATATAATGTAAGAACATTATGATATAAAAATATTATATATAGAAGTTTTAGATGCAAATATTTCATGGAATAACTAAAATATATATCCTCTAGTGTGTATAACTGATAGAATTCATTTTTAAAGTCTTACATCACTAGGTAGGGATCTAACCAATTAGGTCTAAACTTTTGACCTTCTCCATTATTCTTATAAATTAAAATATTGAGCCTAAAGACAACATATCCATTAAATAATCATAATATGGGTATTTATATGTATCATGTGTGTGTGAAATATCATACTACCTAAATCATCTCATGAGGGAACTAAGTTTGGAACCTTGTTGTCATGTACTTGTAAAACTGTAAAAGTGTGCTACAAAAGATATAAATGTGTTAAATCATTAGATTTGGATCATTAATCATAAAATATATAAATAATATGACTTGATGACATAAAATATATGTAAAATTTAAAAACATGCCAAAATAAGAAAGTTTTAAAACTAAAATGTCTTGTTTTGGGACCTAATATATTTTAAAAATTTCAAAAAAAATAATTTGTGCCATTTACTTTTAAGAGATTTTGAGCTCTAGATCACCTGTGACCATTTTGAGTGATATTATAGTCAAAGGGATGAGGGTGATGAGAGGATGGTGAGTGTATCAATGAGAGGATATATTGGTCATGATTAGGTAGGTTTTGTTGATTTTTTCATCTTTTCCCCAAATTTGAAAATTTATTCAAAACTTAGTTAAAATCTAGTGAAATTTGAAAAAATAGTGTTGAAATGATTTTGGGGGGTAGATTAGGAATATGCCAATTTATTTGTGATTTAAGTTGTATTTTATGGATTTTTGGGGGATTTAGGAGGGAACATTGCTGATAGACATAACGATCACTCAGGTGACATAAAATTCCACCCTTTAAAGGTGGTAGTTACATAATTATCAAAGTTGTAACATAACCACCACAATGAAGTTATGTTATAGACCTCTTAGGGTGGTTATATAACCAAATGGGGTGGATAATTCACCATAATAGGGTATTTTAATTACTACCACAAGGTGGTTTCATAACCAGTACCTATAAATGAGGGTGGTTCTATATGTTGTACTTAGGAAGGGATTTTGATTTACTTTGAAAGTATAATTGGTTCTTGGGCAGACTCATGATCCATTTTTATATTTCATTGTGTTTATATAGGATGGAACATAGTTAGGAATATGAGTGGCTCCCCTGAGTTGTGGCACTTTTTATAGTCATGAGTTAGTCATTCTTGATCAAGTAGGGATATTGAGGATAGCACAAGTGTAGATCATCCCCACATTTAATCAGTTATTATGTGACTTTTTGACCTACTAGTACCATAACCAAAACACATTTATGTTCCTTCATGTTACTAAGGAGTGGATGATTAATATTTTTGATGTCTATTAGATTAAGTCTTATCATGATGGGTTAGTTATTTTCTATCTATGTTGTCTATAGTGATCATGAGGTCCAAAATTAGTCAACACATTTTAAAGGAAATGATGTACTTGATGTGGGTGTGAAGTGTGGCATGAGGCTTGATCAGGTTGAGGGATTAGTTATCCCGAATATGATGAAATACATAATTAGTATCCTCACCTCTTGACTAATGGGGGATAAGGGTATATATATTGGTGTATAATTGGTTTTTGATCATGTGGTATATTAAGGAGAGAGGGGCACACTATTCCTAGAGTTATGAGCTATTAATGAGGACATACATAAATCTTTACCAAGTGGTTCATCTAGGAACCCTTTTTATCAACCACCTAACTATTTTATGGGTTAGGTTTATGAGAGGATGATCCCTTATTAGAGGGGAGTGTCAGTTGGGGCACCAAGAAATATAAGGGATACTAGATGGACAAATGTGGTTCCCTTCCATGCTTTGCCCTAGGTTTTTGGGTGTTTAATAGTATAAAATTTGATTATCCTACCCTAATAAAACATGGTTAGGAAATGGGTAAATGAGGGATCTTATCTCATACTAGTCACTAGGGCCACCCAATTTTGGGACAAGCTACTATAGGTTGAAGTGCACCATGTGGATAGGGTACCCTAATAGTTTGGTATTTCATACATAGGCAATCTCCCTATCCCTAAAATTATTTATATGGGGATTAAAGAAGTGAGATTCATGAGGTTGAGGTGGATATTATGGCATCCACTTGTGATATGGGTGTCCATTACCCAACTGGTTCTATAGTCATTAACACTTGTACCTCTTAGGTAGGCCATTAAAATAAGAGGAGGGTAGTAACAAATGATCCATTACCACCACCACTACCATAATACCCCACTTAGGAGAATCCTACACAATAGTATTATATGAGAGATGGGGATGGTTAGGTACTAATTTATGTTGAGTTGGTGGAGGATTTGGACATTGACTAGGAGGAAGCTACAAATGATGACTCTAACCCCAAGTGGAATGAGGGAGATCTGTGTATAATGTTAATTTTCATGTTTTCATTTACAACTCATATTTCACTTCATATCTCTTTTATACATCTAGTTTTACTATTTTATATTTTGATATCAATTGGATCTGATATTGATTTTCTCTTTTTTGATTATATATACCTCAAGCAAGTGGAGAGGTATGATCAGGGATAACCTAATAAACATTTTTTAGTTGAGTATTAGCCTAACCATAGACCAAATACTGGTAGATTCCAAGCTTATTATAGGGGTTGGTCAACATATAGACATCTTTTCCCCAACATCTCATGCATCTATGATGTTGATATAGTTGAGGCCTAATAACACCACCCTATTAGATAGGGAAAGGAGAGTAGAGGCCCTATTGGACATGATGATAGGTGGAGGGGGAGGAAGATGAGCCTCCATCCATAGTATGGGGAGGATAGTTTTATAGGGGGACTTGGGAAATACTCGACATCCTAGATTCCAACCTATACAGAGAGGTAACTATAGAAGGAGGTACTAACAAGTGGCATCGCCAGAGCTAAATCACCAAACACTTATATGCATTAGGACCTTCTTAGAAAAGGAGGATAGGATCTTGAGACTACTCTATGTATACATTTTTATATATCATTGTATATGTTTATTTATTTTTAGATGCCTTGAGACATATTAGCCCTATAAAGAGGTGCTTTTTATAATATACCTTTGTTCTATAATTTAATAGTTATTATATATATATATATATATATATATGTTTGGGTTTACCTCTCAATGAGTTTATTATTCATGTGATGTGATTTTAACTTTCATATTTTATTTATCAGTTCATGAACTCTAGATAGATTGACATGTGTTGATGTACATGTATGTTTATCTCCTTATTTTTGTTATGTTGCTATGGGAAATGCTTATGTTTATGTGGAAATATAATTTATGAAAGTGATTAGTGAATATATGTGAATATAACTATTCTAACATTTATTTTGTAGTTGTCTTGTTCACACAACAAATGACTTTAAATTTATAGAAAGGTATGAAAGGGAAAATAGGATAAATGTGATTTGATGGGAGATGAGATTCATAAATTAATTTTTTTAGGAAAAATTAAGATGACCTAATCCTTACAATAAAAGGGGTAAGTATACTTCTTTTTAGACTTATAAAATATGAAATTTAGTAGATTCATCTTGAGATAACTAGCCCTGGCATGTTTGGTGAATGGGAAAAGGCTACCTTCTTTAAAAATAGACATGTAGGAAAGCTTATTGAATAATTTTATTTTTAGACACATTTTGATATGATTTTGTGTTCGTATTGACTTCTACTTCTCTTTGTGACCCCATACACCTAGTCTCATGTGACTAAGAATACACATGGGTCACTACCAAAGGCTAGATGTAGGTGAGTGACAGATATCTCCCTCCAATATTAAACCTTTACAACCATTAAGATATGAGGGATCACCATTAAATGTTATTAAAAGGGTGAGATATGTGAAAATTCACTTTTTTATTTACTTAATCATTTTAATTTCATGAGTGTGTCTAACTTTATGTTTACAAGGCCTTTAAACCTAAATCTTGACACCATGAAACTAGTAAGGTGTAAGGGCTCATCACTGAGGACCAATATAGGTGAGTAAATTTACCCTATTTTTAGGCATGCTAATGTTATATTTTTAGGAGGAATTATAAGGGGAAACTCTATCATGGACAAGATCATAGACTAAATCGTAGGCTAGCATTTTCTAAGGTATGCAAGAAGATGTAGGGATAATGGGTGTAAGTTACTCCTAAGAACTAAGATATGGACCAATGTCAAATGTTGATTTTGAAAATGATTTATATGGGGTGAAGGGGTAATGTGATAATGGGATGATGTGGTATGCCACATTTTAAAAGTTTCTATACCATGTGAACTAACAACCAAATAATTATCTAATAATACATCTAAAATATAGGTAAATATACAACCTAAAAAAATATAATGTAAGTGAGAACAACATGATACACAAGTACTAGATATAGAAGTGTTTTGGATGTAAAGAGTTCATGAACTCACTAGACTCCTTACCTTATAGAGTGCATAACCAATAAGATCTATTAGGTAGGGGCCTAAATAATTGTTAAGCATGAAATATACTAAGAAGGGGGGTGAATCAGTAAATTATATATCTTTTACTTAATATTATTTCTTTTTCTTTAACCACTCAATCATACATACAAGATATGCAATAAAACTAAAATAATAAGTTGCACCACATGAGAGAGAGAGAGAGAGAGAGAGAGAGAGAGAGAGAGAGAGAGAGAGAGAGAGAGAGAGAGACCATATTTTTATGTGGAAACCCAAAGTGGGAAAACCATAGATAATAATCTCAAGTATATGAATGATCACCAACTCAAAATACAAAGTTTACAAGCAATAACTTGTAAGAGAACCAATCCCTTTGCTAAGTACCAACACAACAACTATTTGTGAGCACCAACCCACAAGAGAACCAACCCCTTACAAAGATTCGTGAGCACCAACCCATAGGAGCACCAACCACTCTTATGTATAAAACACAACTATCTCTCAATGTTGATTACTCAATAAATGATATAACTCTATAATATCTCCTACTTTTATCTCTTTGAAAACAAATACAAACTATGCACTCCCTTGAATATAATAAATGGCTTCTCAAGCCTTTATTTATAGCTTTCCAAATGACCTTTGGCATTCACCCTTTATGACCCTTCAATCCTCATGTCAAATGGTGCCAAACTTGCATGACCCTTAATATCCTTGCATTTGAAAAGTCATATGGTGACCCTTCATAATCAAAAGCATATTTTCCTCTTTTGTCTTTATCTTGGTGAATTTTTGTATTCCTTAAAGTGTCCCTTTATAAAAAAAATGTGCCATCCTCTTTTGTCTTCACATGGTGACTCTTGGAATTCCTCAAGATGACTCTTCATGAGAAAATGCATCCCATTCCTCTTTCATCTTTTACCCTATGACTCTTTGACTTCTCCATGGGCCCTCTTTTGACTTATATGCAACCAAAAATATATTCATTAATATTAAATAAATATTAACACATAATAGCCAAGATATGAAAATTAAAAACACCATTAAATGTAATGGGGCCTTTATCACTAATAATTCTAGACCTTTGACATCAATGACAATATTTCTAAAAGTCTCCCCCTTTGTCATTGATGGCAACCTGAAACTGAAACTACCACATCCTAAAACCTACACAAACTACCATCTAAAAAACATACAGTAACTCCCCCTTACTATAGTAGCATGTATCTATTCCCTATACCTATTTTTACATCTATACTTGTACTTGTTATTCTTCCCCTTTAACATCAATGGTAAGGGGCCTATTTGGAGCTAACACTTAGCTCCCCCTCAATTGATGTTGAACCTCAATGGAAGGAAGTAAAAGAAATTACTCCCAACTTCTCTCATAGATACTTAAATGTGTATTTTCGTAGTTCCTTTGTGAAAATATCTACGATCTACTTTATAGTACTGATATACTCCATCTTAACCTATTGATCTGCAACCTACTCTCTCAAGAAGTGATATCTAATGGGAGTATGTTTGTTATTGAATGCATCACTAGATTCTTCAAAATATTTATAACACTTGTGTTATCATAAAAAATAGAAATAGGTTAATCATACTTTACCTTGATATCTTCCAAAGTTTGCTTCATCCAAAGCACTTGAGTACAACACAATACTATTTCAATATATTCTACTTCAGCTATAGAAAGTGATACTAAATTCTACTTATTGCTTAGCCATGATACTAAGCTATCACCAAGAAAGAAAGCTCCTCCACTTGTACTCTTTCTATCATCCAAGCACCCTACCTAATCTAAATCTATATAAGTAACCAAAGTGAAATCTCTACCTATGGGATACCATAATCCATAATCCAATGTCTCCTTGATATATCTAAATATTTTCTTTACCAACTAAACATGACTATATTTTGGAGATGACTAATATCTTGCAACCATACTACTACATGCATGATGTCTGGCCTTGATGTTGTCAAATATAAAAGACTACCAATCATAGATCTATACAAAGATTGATCTGTAATAGGTGAATCTTCATCCTTGCTCACCTTATTTCCTATACATATTGATGTGCCAACTAGTGCAGAATCATCAAAACTAAATTTCTTCAACATTTCCTTGGCATATTTACTTTGAGATATGAAAATTACTTTATCTAATTGAAATATTTGCAATCCTAAGAAAAATGACAATTCTCCAAGCATAAACATCTCAAATTATTTTTACATATTATCAAAAAATTCTTTGTCATCGTTTCAATATTTCCTCCAAAAATAATATCATCAACATATACCATAACAGTAAATTGATGCTCACCTTATGTTTTGATGTAGAGATTACTATCAACAAATCTTTTATTGAAACCTTGATATTGTAGGTACTTATCAAGTCTTGCATACTAAGCTAAAAGAGCTTGATTCAATCCATACAATGCTTTCTTCAATTTGCATACATGGCTACTAATATTTGAGAGAATAAATCCCTCAGGCTGCTCAATGTAGACTTCTTCTAGATTCCCATTCAGGAAAGTAGATTTGACATCCATTTGAAACACTTTGAGAATTTTAAACACTGCACATGCAAGAAACATTCTAATAGCCTCTAACATTACCACTAGTGCAAATGTTTCTTCAAAATCTATTCCCTCAATCTGAGCATATCCTTTACATACTAATCTTGCTTTATTTTTGGTCACTTCTCCATTTTCATTCAACTTATTTCTATAAACCCATTGTGTTCCTATCACATTGTGATGTTTTGGTCTAGGCACTAATTCCCAAGTATCATTATTTTCTATCTAATTTAATTATTCATCCATAGCCTTAACCCAATGATTATCATGTCTAGCTTCTGAAAAAGTTCTAGGCTATATTTTGGATAACATAGAGAAATTACTCAAATTCACTTACCATCATTCTCCTGGTGAATTCCTTAATTTATATCCCTGATGATGTCACTTTAATTGTGATTTATCTAAACATATTTGGATGAAGTTTTCATTCCCTTTTTCTCCTTCTTCCCATCTTCATTTGCTTCTTTAAAACCTTCCTTTTCAATGATTTTAGGAATGTCTACTGGATCACTAATTTTTTGTGTTCCATCTTCTATCCTGACACTTGCACTTTGAAAATTTTTCTTAGTTCTTTTGCTATAACATTTATAAGCTTTAATTTTGAAAGAATAACCAAGAAATATACCTTCATCTACTCTAGATTCAAACTTACCAAGTTTTTCATTAGTTCTTTTTATGAAGCATCTACTACCAAAAACTCTAAAATAATCAACTATTGTTGGTTTGTCTTTCCATAGCTCATAAGGAGTCTTGTCACTATTGACTCTCAATAATGCTCTATTCTGAATATGAACTACTGTAACAACTACCTCTCTCCAATATTTATTTGTTGCGTTGTCTTTACCATCTCTTAAACTATTCTATTCTTTCGTTTAACTACTCAATTTTGTTGTGGAGTTTTGGATGCTGAACAATGTCTCTTTATTCCACAGTCTTCACAAAACTCAATAAATTGATCTGACATGAATTTTCCTCCTTGATCTAATATTAGACACTTAATCTTTAAACTTTTTTCATTCTCAACTAATGTTTTGAATGCTTTGAAATATTTGAAAGCTTCTAATTTTTTTCTTTAAAAATATTACCTAAGTCATACATGAAAAATCATTAATAAGCAACTTGAAATATTTCTCACCTTAAGTATTTTGAGTTCTCATAAGTCCACATAGATTAGTGTGAAAAAGCTCTGGCATTTAAGTAGTTGAGTATTCTTTTGTTTTGAACCACCTTCTAGCCTACTTCCCATGCTGACAAGGTTCACAAAGTGTGTCAAATGGCTTTATAATATTTGGAAGATCTTTGATTTATTTATTCTTGATGATGTTGACAAGATTGTCACAATTTATGTGCCCCATTATCCTATGTGATAACCAACTTTCTTCAATCTGACTCAAACAACATCTTTGGCCTTTGATGTCTGATAGCATATACAAATTATTGCCTATTCTCTGAGCATCTACAACCAACATATCTGAATCTTTTCTTTTAATTTCATAACCTTATACATAAAACTTTAGTGTGTGCCCTTTATCACAAATTTTAATTATACTCAAAAGATTATGATTAAGACCTTCTACATATAAAACATTTTTAGTTTTAATCCTACCATTATCCAAACTTAGTGTACCTTTTCTTGCAATTTAGGTAGTAGTATTGTCTTTGAATTTCATTGTGCCACCATTGATCTTCTTTAATGTTATAAACTTGATCTTATCTCCTATCATGTACTTTAAACATCCAATATCAATGAACCATGGATTTTCTTCATTTCTTGCATGCAAAGTAATCTACATCGACATATATTTTTCAAGTTGTTTCTTTTGCCATGAACATGTCTAAAATTTCTTCTTGATGAATGGAGCCTTAACAATATGGTCCTTCTTGACTAACTCAAACATACTTCTAATGTACCAGGCTATGTGTCTAAATTTGTTTCACTTGTAATATATTATGACCTCTTCATTAAATCTTGATAGAGGAACAAAAGAGTTGTGGCTTTTGCTTGACTCTGCATGGCTTTCCTTCTCCTTATTTCTGAAACTATTAGCTCTTTTTTGACATTCTAATTTATTATGACCATATCTATTATAATAAAAATAGTAACCATAAAAATAGGACCTATTTGTGTATCTCTGACCTGATTGCCTTTTGTAGCTCTATTCCCTCTAGCCTTCTTTGTTTGAGATGTCCTCGGTATTCTTAACTTCTTCTCTTTTTATTTCTTCTTTTGTAAGAGCTTCAACATAGCTCTTTCCTTTTTCCTTATCTATGAAAGTAGTGACCTCCTCTTTCTCTTTTTCAAATCTAATACCTATCTTATCTGACATTGATATTTGATTTTCTAATATCTTATTCAACATATTAGTGCTAATTCTCAAATTTTGAATCATTGGCTGCTCTATGATTGATTGTTTTATTTGTTTTCTCAAGATCTGATTCTAAAGAAGTAATTTTAATAACATACATTTCACATTATTTACTTACTATTTTCAACTATACCAATATATTTTCTTCATTCTTCTTGGCTTCTTAAAAGTGTGCTTGTATATCTTCAATTATTTCCTTTGACTCTTTTTCATTTTTCTTGATCTAGAGCTTTAATATTCGATTCTTATTTTCAAGAGATTTTAACTCCTCTAAGGCAAAAATGATTTTTCCTTCCAGATTAAATTCAACTTCATCCTATTCTTCTTGATCATCCATACTTTTACTTATGGAATCTTCATGTTTGGCCATGAATACAATCTCTTCTTCTTCTGAGTCACTGGTTCTACTATCTTCGGCTGAGTTAGGATCTTTGTAATAAAAACTCTTCTTCTCAAATCCCTTCTTGAATTTTCTTTTGAAATTATTCTTGTATGTAGACTTTCCTTCTTCATTATCATCATTACCCTTGTTTGGGAATTTAGCTATAAAATGTCCAATCTTTCCATAATTAAAACATTTAAAAGGTAATTTTCCTTGATATTTACTTATGCCCTTTTTCAACTTACAAATGAATAGAGATCCATTATCATCTTCGTCATTGCTATAATTATCACTTTATTCTTAAATTTTAGCCTTCTCTTTCTTTGATGTCTTGAAAGCCACTTCTCTCTTTGAAGGTTTATCTGGTTCAGTCCATATCTTATATGCCATAAGAATACCATGAAGCTCATCCATCTTTATCTTTGATAAATTATTCATCTTTTCAATTGCCAAATTTTTTGCATCATATCTCAATGGTAGAGATCTCAAAACATTTTGAACCATAGTTGATTCTTCTAAATTTTCTCTAAGACCTTGAATCTGATTGACTATTTGATCAACCCGCAAGAGATAACTTTCTATATTTTCATCTTCTTCCATCTTCAAACCCTCAAACTATCTTCTAAAAGTCTAAAGCTGATCTTGCTGAACCTTTCCATCACCTTTGTAAATATTCTCAAGTTTTACCCAAGTTTCATGAGTAGATTTACATTGCTTAACTTTAACAAATTCTGATTCACATAAACCACATAAAATAGCATTTAAATCTTTAACATTATTTTCACTTGCCTTATTTTTTGATGGAGTAGTTACAAATGTTTGTGGCTCTTCATATTATTCCACCACTACTTGCCATATGTCGAATCTAAGGGCCATCAAATAAGTTTTCATCCTTATTCTCCAAAAAACATAATTCATCCCATCAAACAAAGGTGCCTTATTTGTAGAAAATCATTCTTGTGATCTAGCCATTGTGCTTTCCTGATCTTCCTTCAAGCTGTAAAACTTTTTCAAAAAGAATCTACTCTAATACCAATTTTGAAGCATGAAATATACTGATAGAGGGGATGAATCAGTATATTATATATCTTTTACTTAATCTAATTTCTTTTTCTTTAACCACTCAATCAGACATACAAGATATGCAATAAAACTGAAATAATAATTTACACCACACGAGAGAGAGAGAGAGAGAGAGAGAGAGAGAGAGAGAGAGAGAGAGAGAGAGAGAGAGAGAGAGAGAGAGAGAGAGAGAGAGAGAGAGAGAGAGAGAGAGAGAGAGAGAGCATATTTTTACATAGAAACCCAAAGTGGGAAAAATCATAGAGAATAATCTTAAGTATATGAATGAGCACCAACTCAAAATACAAAGTTTACAAACACCAACTTGTAGGAGCACCAACCCCTTTGCCAAGCACCAACACAACAACTATTTTTGAGAACCAACCCATAAGATCACCAACCCCTTACAAAGATTCATGAGCACCAACCCATAGGAGCAACAACCCCTCTTGTGTATAAAACATAACTATCTCTCAAAGTTGCTTACTCAACAAATGATAAAACTCTACAATATCTCCTACTTTTCTCTCTTTGAAAACAAATACAAACCTTGCACTCTCTTACATATAAAAAATGGATTCTCAAGCCTTTATTTATATCTTTCCAAATGACCTTTGGCATTCACCCTTTGTGACCCTTCAATCCTCATGTAAAATGGTGCAAAACTTGCATGACCCTTAATATCCTTGCATTTGAAAAGTCATATGGTGACCCTTCATAATCAAAAACATATTTTCCTCTTTTGTCTTTATCTTGGTGACTTTTCATTTTCCTTAAAGTGTCCCTTTATGGAAAAATGTGCCATACCTCTTTTGTCTTCACATGGTGACTCTTGGAATTCCTCAAGATGACTCTTCATGAGAAAATGCATCCCATTCCTCTTTCATCTTTTACCCTATGACTCTTTGACTTCTCCATGGGCCCTCTTTTGACTTATATGCAACCAAAAATATGTTCATTAATATTAAATAAATATTAACACATATTAGCCAAGATATGAATATTAAAAACACCATTAAATGCAATGGGGCCTTTATCACCAATAATGCTAGACCTTTGACATCAATGACAATATTTACAACACTAATTAGGTCTAAAATTTTAACCTTCTCCTTCCTTCATGTCAATTTGAATATCAAGCCTAAGGATAAGGTCTCTTACATAGGATTAGATGATTTTAGGCATAATTTTGGAATTTTTAATATCATTGGAAGGTCATGATTCACTCTAGTTTCCTAATCATAACACTTGGCCTTATGTAGATAAGCACCACTAGGAACTCAACCACTCATTTGCCATGAGTCTTGCCTAGTGTAAGAAATATTTTAAGACAGTCTTATAGCCTACATAACTAATTGTAAGACATGAATGATTTTTAATCTTATAGTGCCAAGTTAAATCACACCTAGGATGGCTTATCGAGATGCATTCTAGGATTAATTTCTTTTGTAAGAAGAAAAGGGTGTTAAGATTTAAAAATGTTTGGGTAATTATGGGGATCTATGTTGATCTTGATGATACCTATAATTAGGGTATGCACCTTCTCCTCAAGCATGGACATAGCTGAGTGAAGATGAACATCTTAGGTAAGTAATCTAAGATTGATGGGGTGAATTGAATTACTACTTGTTTTTTCATGATGAAGTATTAGAAAACATTGGTTAGAGATAAGGTTTTATGGGGGCATATGCTCCTATTATAGTGGAAGAATATAGGTTTGTTATCATGATGGTGGGTGGGTCATTTTTCAAATGGGAGAGGGAGAGGGATGAGCTTGTGTAAGGGAGTTTAGGCCCATCCCTTCACCTAGATTTTCTTGGTTGTTTTCTAGATCTTGAATATGACCCATTAAGGTTCTGATGAGTTCATTCAGTCTAATGTTGGCATTGAGCCTGGGGATCTCTTATACAGTAGGGATAGATACATGATATGGGATATTAGGAATAGGTTAGATTGAGGTGGGATCCCTTGGAGTTATGTTTATAATTTATGCCAGTGGGTTGGGTGCATCTTGACTTCTACTAAGAATATGCATGATAACTTGCATATGATTAACATCATCTTTTAAGTGATGGGTCATTCATAGGTAGTGGTAATATTTAGATATGTTTTTTATGTATAAGATTTTTAAGCTAATGACTATCCTCATGTCCATTTGAAGAGTGGTCTTGCCTCCATAAATTAGGGTCATAGCATTAGAATTGGGGTGGTTAATTGTAGTTTTGGATACATCTTATATCTTTTGAATATATACCTCATTCCTAGTTTGAGTGTTTGGATGAGAGTAATCATAGAGTTGGCAGTCTATATTAGTGTCTAAGTTAAGGTTATTCCCACTCATAAAGGAAGGTTTACTAGAGTTGAGTTGGCTTCTCATATGTCTTTCTAGGCCAAGATATCCACATATGTCTTATTAATACATATTCTAGGAGTATATGAATACCCTCAAAATAAATGGATGGAAGTAATATGGATAAGAAAAAAAAATATGAAGAAAGGAATAGATAAAATATGAAGTCTTTCACATTGAGTTCACAAATTTATGTGCCATGAATAGCATATGCTAGACTGTGTACTCAACTCCCAGAGATTTGGCTAAGGTAACCAACATAATGGATGGGGCTATGGATTTAGTTGGTTATTGAATGGAATATAATCTAGAATGGGTGGTGGTAGTGAGTTCTCATGATGGAACCAAAATATGTTAGTAGCATTTCTATGCTCATCAAGAGTGTCAAGATAAGATAAAATAGAACTCCATGGCCCTTCAATCTCTAAAATCACAAGAAGGTGAAGATCATGGTCAATGTTAGGACTAGGGAAATGGGTAATATCATGTTGAATGACTCGTGGGAAGAGGTCTACTCTTTTAGTTTGGCTATGCCCAATCAATGTCATCCAAAAAACATGAATGCTATAAGATGAGATTAGACATAAGGAGAAAAGGGGATATGAGTGGGGAATTAGGCTTGAATGGTGTTATAATTATGTCCTTTATTTTGAGGAAGGATGATGATGGGTGGATTAGGAATTATTTCTTGTTCATCTAAGGTAACCAAGGAGTCAATAATAAGATGAGGGATTAAAGTGGAGTGGAAAACCTCATGTCTAAGTTTGGTGTTAATATTAGATTGTGTGGCAATTGTGGGACTGGGTAATCTAACCTTAGGGAATAAATTATGTCAGATAAAACTAGTTGTCTCAAGAAGGGTCATCTAAAATAATTTAGACTATATCCAAAGGAAAAGTGTATGAGCTTGTTTAGGTAATGGTTTATTATGAATGATTACACAGATGAGCAACGCTTTATATGGACTACTTGCATGGATGAGCAAGGATTCGATAGGATATGGATGCTTGCATAGATTATAAAGGCTTGGATAATATTTGGATTCTTTCACATGTTGGTAAGTATTGAATGGAATGTGGGTGCTTTCATTTGTTGGTAAGGGTTGAATGGAATGTGGGTGCTTCCATGTGTTAGTAAGGCTTGAATGGAATGTGGGTGCTTTCATTTGTTGGTAAGGGTTGAATGGAATGTGGGTGCTTCCATGTGTTAGTAAGGCTTGAATGGAATGTGGGTGCTTGCATGTGTTGGCAAGGCTTGAATGGAATCCAAGTGCTTATGTGTATTAGTAAGGCTTCTTGACTCTATTTTTATTGAGTTTTTATTATTTTTGATTTATTTTTGGGTTTTTTTAAGTAAATGTGTACTTGTTAAAAATGAAATGCTGATATTAAAAGAAATAACAAGGATAAAATTAAATGAAATCAAAGAATAAAGTAAATGAAATAATTTTTTTAAAAATATTTTATAATTATTTATAATGCATGAAAAATAGAGAGGAATAAACCTATACTATTATGAAAAAATACTAATTATTTTTAACTATGTCTAGATGAAAACTAAGTGGTGTTTTTTTTGTAGTTTTTGTTAATATGAGGTGGAATAATTATGCAAGTTATGTATCCTAAGAATACAAGTAATGAAAAATAAATTTGATCTAAAATTGAAATGTGACAACACTTTATATTTACTTTTTTTGTATAAAAATAAGCTTTTCAATTGATTTATTGAATGAAAACAAAGAATACAAATTTTGATTTTATGTTCCTAAAGGAGATCAATAACACCTTGAATCTATCAAATCAAATAACAATCATAGATATACTAACTCTATTCATATGCGTAAAGTTGTCTAAGTTATTATAGTTGATTAACTGATTGTTTGGAATGCAAGAAACTTGTTTTGATGTTGGAAATGAAATATTATGTTGGCTAGAAAATGTCTTGAGAATTTACTAAATCTTACTATAAATGGTTTTTGTGATGTTTTGATAATTGAAAAAGAATAAATATATTTGAATGTAAACATAATCAAAACTAATTATTATATTTGGTAGAAAAGATAAATCAAAAATAAATATATCTCTTTCTCTATGAGATTTTATCTTTTTCTAAATAAATTAATTAATCTAATATAATAAAAACTACACTAATTTTAGACCCAATGATGATAGCCTAGTGGTGAGTGAGCTAAGTGTTAGAAGTGGGAGGTCTCAGGATCTATTCTTTAGGATGACCACTCTATAGCATCATTCCCACACTAAGCTATGGTGGGTTATTCATTAAAAGTATCCATAATGCAATGGGATACCATCTCAGCGTTCAATACAATGGGGGTCAACATGTAGCTTGAAACCTATATTCAATGCAATGAGGTAAGTCCATAGTCTATGGCTAGGGGTACTTTTCACCAATGGTTTAGGAATTTTTGTTATAAAAATATTATTACCCAACATTTTAACTAATGAGATGTGTATGAGTTGTTAAAATGACTTGGTTGTTTCAAGCACCACCTAGGTTCAAATCTTAATAAGGTATTGAAGGCTAGTTGTGGTTGATCATTAGTATTCTTGGGCTAGTTGTAGTTGATCATTGGTATTATTGGGCTAGTTGTGGCTAATAATTAGTATTATTAGCCTATTTATGTCCATCATTAGTATTCTCAAGCTGGTTATGGCCATTCATTGGTATTCTCAGGCTGGTTATGGCCATTGTTGGTAAATTTGGTACTTGTGATAGATGATCACTTGGGAATCTAGGCCACTAATTATGACCTAGAACAATTGGATCTCCATTAAAAATAAAATTACCTATCTAAATAATTAAAAAAAAACTACACTAATATAATCTAACAAATAAACAATATTAGAAATAGAAAAGAACTCCAAATTGACCAAATCATAGATCAACTAGAATGCATGTGGTATATTGATGATAAAATCCTTAACATGCTATATATTTTTATCCTTACATTGATTTTTGGACCTCTCTAATTAGAGGATGCACAAGATCTAGAATAAATGGGGGAAGGAGAGGAGACATTACCATAGATGGAGATTAGTTGAACTGAGGCTGGATAATGTTTTGGATTATAAAAACCAAGTTTTTGATCCAATAACACTTATTCACATATGGTAATGTATCCAAAACAAAAATTATAGAGGATATATCTTTAGGTAATTATAGTAGGACTGTAGCTGTAAGAGCTTCAAAATAACAATTTATAATAGTAATTTTTGAATCTAAAATTAAACCAAAATTGGCCTTCTTATAGAAAGAATTGGGATCTTGCTTGACATATTTAAACTAATTATAATGGGGAGTTCAAATAGAGAGCAAATAATAATGACTAAGAATATAATATGTAGTGATTTGGGCCTGATTGGAGGTGAACACAAGGTGGTAAAATCAATAAATATGACACCAAACATGTAAAACATGTCAAAACTAGAGATGTGGGAGCTAATTTCGGAAGAGATTTGAACTATGATGAAACCACCCCTATTTGCAAGGGATTTATGCAAATTATACCCATAGTGATAGAACCAACCTCAAACATTTAAAAACTACCCTACATTTAAAATGAAACTACCCTTATATGATGATTTTGCCAGGGTGGTTTACACAACTACCCTAACTAACCCATCATTGATAAGGTAGTTTCCTAAATTAAAAGGGTGGTTTTATCACTATAAGGGATAATTTAATCACCAATTTAAGATCTTAGATATGAGACCAAGATAAGTTGTAAAGGCCACTAAAAAGGGGTTTTGAGGTGTTTTAGGGAGAGAAGAGGAAGAATAAGAGTGATGAGAGCTAGAGAGTTTAATGCGGAGTACAAAATAAGAGATCATTACATCATCATATTATTTATGTCAAGAGTGTCACACCATGTAAATTTTGGGTACATATAGGGACCAATCAAACTTCTTTCCCTTTCTTTGCAATAAAGTTATAATATTTTTAATCATTGAGAAATCTTGTACAAACTTCAATAGTAACCAACAAGTCTCATGAAGCTTCAAACTTCATGAACATTATTTGGAATTTGCCTTTCATTAATGACTATAATATTTTAAGGGTATACTAAAATTCCATCTCAATAAATCACATGCCCTAAGTAGTGACTTAAAGATTGTAAGAAGGAACACTTGGACAATTTTCTAAATAGATTATGTTGCCTCAAATATTGCAACACCATTCTTAAGTGTTGTTCATGTTCTTGCTCATTACTTGAGGAAATCAAAATGTCATCTTAGAATACCAAAAAAAAATTGGTCAAGGTAATATTGGTAAACACTATTCATTATTTTCTTAAAGTTGCTAGAGCATTGATTAGACCAAAGGGCATAACCACAAATTCATAGTGTCCATATCTAGTTCTAAAAGTTGTTTTATGAACATCTACATCTTTGATATGGAACTATTGATACCCTGATCAAAAATATATCTTTGAAAAAATGATTGATCCTTTCATCTGATCAAAGAGATCATATCTTTAGGGACTAGGATACCTTTTCTTGATAGTAACCTTATTTAGTATTCTATAATCAATGCATAGTCTAAGAGTTTCATCCTTTTTAACAAATACTACAAGTGCTCTAAAAGGTGACACACTAGGGAATATCATTCCCTTATATAATAGTTATTTTAGTTGAACCTTAAATTCTATTAGATATATTACATTAATTTGGTAAGGTGCTTTGGATGTTAGTACAACTCTAGGCATTAAATCAATTACAAAATTAAATATTCTATTACTAGGCAATCTAGGTATTTATTTTGGAAAGTCATCAACAAACTCATCCAAAATAGGATATTATTTGAGAATATAGTGTTTTTCCTTAAAAAATTCATTCGTCTTAGTGGCATAGACCTAGCATATTTTTATAATAGTTTTATTTAGTTATAAGTTTGAAAGTATCCTTTTTTTTAAGGATTAAAGATTCCTTATATTATTAAGGTTTACCTCCATCTAAGTATTATATCTTCTTATTATATAAATGAATATTATATTGATGATTTTAAAACCAATCCATGCTTAAGATAAGGTCATAGGATCCTAGAGGAGCAAGGAACAAGTTCACATGGGTCTTGAAAACTATTAAATTAAGTTCAACTTGCTCAAGACATTTTGAAACATCCACCTTTTTCTTAGTGCCAAAATATACCTCCCATTTTTATCTAAGTATAAAAGGTTTGGTTTTAAACTTTAAAGAAATTTTACGAGAAATAAAACAATCATTTTTTCTTGAGTCATTCAGAATTATGAAGGATAAATTATAAGTTATACCTTGGGTCTCAATACGAGTTGACTAAAATTCTACATTTTTTGTATACATCTATGTAGACATGGTAATTACCTTTTAGTTTAGGGAAATATTTATGGTAATGGTTGTCACCACATTCCCAACATGTTATAGTAGTCTTGGTTGGAAGAGGGGTTGTATTAACTCCTATGGCAAGTCCACAGAAGCTTTTTTGATTATTGTTTTTAACATTTTTTAACAATGGTGAGAGTCTTAGAAATTTTATTATTCTAAAATTTTCCTGTAGAGTTGTGGTTATTTCTATTAGTCTTGTTTTTATCACTTATTTTGAAGTTTTTACTCACAACTAAAATTATTGCTTTAGACATACTTTATAGCCTATTGTTCTGAAAGTCTTGTCTTGCCTTTTAGTGAGAATTCTCTTTTTTCTTCAACATGGTTTGTTGATTTTAGAGTAGTAGCTAATATTTTTGGGTTTTTTAAGTTCAAATTATGCATGATCACTTCATTTAAACCCAATTTAAACTTGGTAAAATTAGTTTCTTCATCCTGCATGTAATTCAAATGTTTCAGGAGTCCTAGAAACTTATTTTCATATTTTATAACCATCATGGTTCCTTTTTTAATCAATTAAAACTCTAACTAATTTTTTGTTGTTTATTAATGTTGTTTAGATACATTTTTATAGATAATTTATCAAATGTATCTCATAAAAGATTCATGTAATCATAACATTTAAGAGAACACAAGTGGTTTCATCATAAGGAAGTATCACCCACCAACTGATAAGCTTTGAAGTGTTCTTTGATGTTATAACCCATATTATGTAGAATGAAATTATTCTATAAATTAATCAACCATGCCTCAGTGGCATCACTAGTGTCTTAACCCCAAAATGTAGGAGAAAGAAGCTTTAACATCTCCTTTATGATTGGATTCACAACTTTAGGTTACCTTGGATTCTCATAATGAATTTCTTCTTCCTACCCACCTTCATTCAAATTCTCTAAGTGGGTAAGTGCACAAAGTTGGGGGGGGGGGGGGGGGAAGGGCCTACTCATGGACATGATTTTCTTAAAATTTTAGAAATGTGAACTTTTATAGATAATTTGAGATGGATACACTCAAAATTTGAAGATGGTATAAGAATATGAATTGTATAATTTTGACTCTAGTTTATAAAACACTATTTAAAAAAAAAAGGTTAAGTATAACTAGGAGAAACATCTAAATTTTTAAGATGAACTCCTATTTTTTAAATAAAATAGAGTAGATAAATGGTCATGCATCCCACCATTTTTTAATCATCATTTAATATTTTTTGAAACCCTTTGGATAATATTTAGATAAGATATTCTATTTTGTAACCTATATTGATTTATATTTTTTAATGATTTTTTTTAATTAATTTTATAAGTAAATAGATATTGAAAACTAAAAAAAAAATGGATAATCAGCCATGTATCCCCCTAACTACCTAAAAAAAAAGAAATTTGATTTTTATTTGAATGTGTGAAGAATTAGGCCTAGTTTGCGACCATATATATTTTTGACAATTGGATCAATGAAAAAAATACATAAAAATGAATAGTCATGTATATTTGTGGCATGTAGTGGCCTAAAAAAGGTATATCTATAAATCAACATAGTTTTAATTGTTAAAATAATCCAAAAATTATAAAAATCAAATATTTGGAAAGAGGAGAGTGTGTTCCTTGTCATAGTAATATTTTTTTGAATTTTGTTGTTGAAATCTAGTGTATTTGAAGATGAAAATTGTTTTTTTTTTTGTTTTCTATCAAATTTCCTAGATTGAGTTGTATATTGATAGGTCCAAGCCCTTGGTTTGGGGATCCAATCCATTTCCAAGCCAAAAGGCTTGGGTTTTGAATTTAAACTTTCCATATTGTATATGTGTTATTTGTTCGTAACACTAAAAAACCAAATTTGATTTATGGGTACAATTTTTTATGATTATATATGTGGTCTTTAGTGCTTTAATAGTGGTGTATCATGATGATTTAAATTATAAAGTGAAGTGTATCATGATAGGGGAAAGGTCCCTAAATTTAGATAGCAAATTAAAGTGTTGTAGTATCACATTAGACTTCAAAAAAATTACCTATTTTAATATGTCAACTTGAATACTTATAATTAAGGTTTTAAGGTCTAACTCATTTTAAATTTTATAATATAATTTATTTTATCACAAGAGGTCATAAAATTCATTTGTTAAACCTATGACCAGAACTTAACCT
The DNA here is from genome assembly GCA_037957365.1 of Torreya grandis. Taxonomy (NCBI): domain Eukaryota; kingdom Viridiplantae; phylum Streptophyta; class Pinopsida; order Cupressales; family Taxaceae; genus Torreya; species Torreya grandis. Next base: position 475,621 of record JARHVA010004829.1, on the reverse strand, counting down.
TTGGAGTACTAATCTAGTTTTACATTAGAATAAAAATACTTGAGTCTTACTTGTTAAGATACGATTAGTTCATTTAATTTTTAGAGTAAATGTTGGACAAGTATAAGATAATACATGCTCAACTTCTAGTGAAATTTAATATTTATTTGAAGATGATTTTTTTTTTGTTTTCTATCAAATTTCCTAAACTGAGTTGTATATTGATAGGTCCTAGCCCTTGGTTTGGGAATCCAATCCATTTCCAAGCCAAAAGGCTTGGGTTTTGAATTTAAAATTTCCATATTATATATGTTTTATTTGTTCATAACACTAAAATTACTTGAGTCTTACTTGTTAAGATATGATTGGAGTACTATTCTAGTTTTGAATTTAAACCTATGACCAGAACTTAACCTTTGGAGTAATAATCTAGTTTTACATTAGAATAAAAATACCTGAGTCTTACTTATTAAGATATGATTGGTTAATTTAATTTTTAGAGTAAATGTTGGACAAGTATAAGATACTACATGCTTAACCTAGTGAAATTCAATATTTATTTGAAGATGAAAATTGATTTTTTTTTGTTTTTTATCAAATTTCCTAGATTGAGTTGTATATTGATAGGTCCAAGCCCTTGGTTTGGGGATCCAATCCATTTCCAAGCCAAAAGGCTTGGGTTTTGAATTTAAACTTTCCATATTGTATATGTGTTATTTGTTCGTAACACTAAAAAACCAAATTTGATTTATGGGTACAATTTTTTATGATTATATATGTGGTCTTTAGTTCTTTAATAGTGGTCTATCATGATGATTTAAATTATAAAGTGAATTGTATCATGATAGGGGAAAGGTCCCTAAATTTAGATAGCAAATTAAAGTGTTGTAGTATCACATTAGACTTCAAAAAAATTACCTATTTTAATATGTCAACTTGAATACTTATAATTAAGGTTTTAAGGTCTAACTCATTTTAAATTTTATAATATAATTTATTTTATCACAAGAGGTCATAAAATTCATTTGTTAAACCTATGACCAGAACTTAACCTTTGGAGTACTAATCTAGTTTTACATTAGAATAAAAATACTTGAGTCTTACTTGTTAAGATACGATTAGTTCATTTAATTTTTAGAGTAAATGTTGGACAAGTATAAGATAATACATTCTCAACTTCTAGATAAATTTAATATTTATACACACCAATACATGTGCTATCAATGGATTACATCTTTTAAAAAAACATGTTTGGCTATTGGTAGGTGCAAGTCACTATTGGTACCTTTCCCCTATACAATACCACAAAAAGGATGAAATTATATTTTGATAGGCTTTATGGCATCAATCAATAGGTTATATGAAGATATGATGAAAATGTTTGAATGTGATAATGTAATATTAATATTTAACGTGCAACATAAGCCAAACATGAGACATTGAGACTTAGTGAGACTAATGTGTCAACCCTAATGTCTTAAAAAATATATAAACAAAATAGTCAAATGGTTGAATCTAAAGGAAATTTGGGATACTTTTGGTCCCTTTAACATAATTACATGACTATAAAATGTGATTTGGGGGTTGATCACCTCCAATTTCATCATATATTGAAGCAAATAAACATTAAATGCAAGTTTTACATGTATAAGATGTGGTTTTGAGCTCAATAAATTTGAATATACCATTATATAATGAATTAAAATGTTGATTGGTTCAATTATGAAGGTAATTAGGGTTAAAATGAACAACATGAAAGTTAATTAGTGCTATTAAGGACATGATTTGGGAAAAATTGAGCTCGTAAACTAAATGCATGGATCAATTAATTGTATAATATATGCAACATATGGCTTAATTGACCCTAATTTTATCATAAATACAAACATGAAGGTAATTATGGCCAATTTAAACTTATTAAACCTAAATTCAAGTTTATGGTGTGATTAAAGGAGCTAAATTAGCTTAGTTTCATGACATGTTAACCCTAAACCCTAATTTTATAACAAATATAGTTCCCCTAAACCCTAATTTCATCACATGTATACAAATTCATCACATTAAACCTTAAACCCTAAACCCTAATTTTATGAAAAATACAACCCTTAAGTTCCCTAATTTCATCACAAATACATTTTCATGAAGGTAATTGGGGCTAATTTGAACCCATTAAACCTAGTTTTGTGAGTCTAGGATGTGATTTGGGGCTAAATTAGCTCATATTGCCTTACATATTGAACCAATTAGTTAATTTTTAAAATTGTAAACCCTAAACCCTAATTTTATCACAAATGCAAACATGAAATAAATCAAGGCCAATATAAACCCATTAACCATGTACATAGAGTATAGGATGTGATTTAGAGTGAGATTAACCTTTATGTCATCATATACAATGAACCAAAGAGTTGATTAATTCAATTGATGAGGCATTTAAGGCCAATTTGAACCCCTTAAACCTAATTAATAGAACAAGATATGATTTGGGGAAAAATTAAGTTGGATTCTATCATGAATTGATCTAATTAGTAAATTAGTGCAATCAAGGACTTGATTTTGGTAAAATTGAGCCCCTAAACCAAATTTATGGCTCAATCAATTGTATAATCTATGCAACACATGGCTTAACTGACCTAATTTTATCACAAATACAAACATGAAGGTAATTACATCCAATATAAACCTATTTAACCTAAATGTGAGTCTACAATGTGGTTAAAGGGGTTAAATTAACCAAAATTTTGTGACACGTGTTGGCCCTAAAGCCTAATTTTATCACAAATTAAATATTTTGAGTAATTAAATGCAATTTTGACTAATTAAATGTAATTTGGACTAATTTAAAATCTAATTTGGGCTAATTGAATCTAATTTAGATTATAATTTAGACTAATTAAATCTAATTTGGGCCTAATTGAACTTAATTTGGAAATAACTCAAATGAAGGGGCTAATTGAACCTAATTAGTACTAAATAAAATAAATTAATTCACTTTGGGCTAATTTAAGGGGCAAATGCATTGTATGATAATCTTATTACATAGTTTATAGGATGAAACAATAGTATCAATAACACATATGCATTCTTACACATATGCATTATTACACGTATGTGTTATAATGCTTATGTTTTATTTAAAATATAGAAAATACTTACTTTTAAATGACTATATTAAACCCAAATTGAGAATTATGTCCCCAATTGAACCTAATTGGTATTAAATAAAATAAATTAATTCACTTTGGGCTAATTAAAGGGTCAAATGCATTATATGATAGTTTTATTTCATAGTTATATAGGATGAACATATAATATCAATAACACGTACACATTATTACATGTATATGTTATAATACATATGCATTATTTAAAATATAAATAGTACTTAATTTTAAATAACTATTTTTAACCCAAATAGAGAATTTCCTCCCCATAAACATTCTTTACATCCTTTTCAAATGATTTTTTGACCCCACCTTTGAAAAAATATCAATTATCCAATGGGCGATAGATCACATTTGATGAATAGGAAGAAGTTAAAAAATAAAACACCAAAGTAATTAGAATATTTGAGAGAAAAACACAAGGTATGAATGCAAGTAATTCATTTCAAGCAAAGTATAAACACTAATCCTGATGAGCCAAATGTTGTAGATAATGATCCAATTGATACTAATGAATTGAATAATGATGAAATTGACAATAATGAATTAGATAATGTTTGAAGTTCACATTCAAAGTATAAGGTTTTTTATTTTATTGATGACGAGTCTATGCAAGATGTTTTACCCCCAATAATGAATAATTTTTCATGGAAACAAACATGATAAAAATAACAATGATTTTTTTTCATGGAACCATATAATGAAGAAAGAAATAAATAATAAAATTTCATCCCACCACTAAAGAGTGAAATTAATAATGATTTTGAAACACCCTCTCAATAAATTCCACCATTAACAACACCTCCAAGAAGTTTGTGTAAAAATACAAGTACTTAATTGAAGTCGATGAAAATATTTTGAAATCAATACATTAAAAAATGTCTAACCACCATTCAAGAAGACTAGATAAAGAAATTTGGGATAGTTTCATTAATAAATTGGATTATGATTGTAAAATATTTCTTATTTGTTTCATTGATGAAATTGATTAAGATGAGACCTATAATGTACACATTAGGACTAAGAACATCTAACATAGATGATGAAAATAATGAAATTGTTGAAAATATACATGATGCATATCATAATGTAGGCCCAAAATCATGTAACAAAGATTGTGATGTTGCCTGGTGCATATTATAATTTGTGTAGTAAGTGGTCAAATAGGAAAAAATGGTTGATTTTAAAAATAGGGTAAACACTTAATATAAATATAAAAACAAGTAATTAGAAGACATTAAAGACTTGTTGAACCCAATACCAATAAGTTATAGGAACTCTCTAGTAGACTTACATGAAAGTATAAGGGTATAGGTGATGCTTTCAAAGAGTTACTTGGATAATTTTAGAAGCATAATATAAGAGTTTTACTATTACAAGGGATGTATTGGAAAAAATATTTGGTTCTCATAATCGTGAACCACATCCAAAACATTTCTTAGATATGACCCAAACACAATTATACTCTAATTTTTTGTAAAAACATCCACAAATTTTTATTAGTCAAATATTTTTTGAGATGGCCAAAACTTTTTATTTAAAAATAAATCACATATGCACCACTTGTTGTTGTAGGTAACATGTTAATTTTCAATTCACTATGATGTTTTTTTATATATTCATTGTAATTTACATACTGACAACATTTTACAAGAATGTGGCATAGAGTTTCCATAAAAATCAGCTAGGGAATTTATTTCAAAAAAAAAATTGAAAGATAGGATTGACATTTCTTTTATAAGAAAGCATGTTTGGATGAAAATTATAATATTTGTGGTGGATTAAAAAAATTGAAAACTTATATCCATTAGGAGAATATAAGTGAAATTGAATAGGAACTAGTTGGTTTGAGCCAATAAAAATCTATGACTTATCAAAAAAAAAAATGGCAAAGAATCTAAAAGGTGTGAGCTTGTTTCAAAATAGATACCTACTTTAGAAATATGGTCAAATTCAAGAAGAAAATTATTTATGAGTATGTAAGGCACACACATAGGATTATATGGTTAGATGAACATTTAAAGATAATCAAGGACACATTTACACTTGATTCAATTATTTCATTAGTTGAATTTACTAAAAATTACACATTTAAACCATAAATGGAAGTTTAGTTGTAGTATTACAACTCATCACAAGCTTCCATATTCATGCATATAACATCCATGCATACAATTGAAAGTATAAATCAAGATAAAAAAATATTAAGGGAGTACCCTTTCTATATTAGTGGTGATTTATCACATTATACAGAGTACATGCAATATTATTTTGAGAAGTTATATGGATAGTTTACTTAGAGGAACATTACTTTCAATAGACATTATATCTAGTCAGATAATTACATATCATAATTCAAGAATGCACATATGTTTAATTGGTTGAGATAGATACAAATTAACCTTGGTGTACAAAATATTTGGATTTTTAGTAAGGTTGGCCATGGAAAAGGGGAGCATGACGATGGTGGAGCATGTGTAAAAATAATCTTTTCAAGGGAAGAGTTGAAATTTGAAGAGGTTGCTAATTTGACTGATGTAAAAACCATGGTTGAATGGTGTAATGAGAACATGTACCATGGTACTCGATCAAATTATACTATTCATAGACATTTTTGGTTAATAAAAGAAGAACACTTAGCAAACTAAGATGATTGTATGACTGTAATGGGTTCAAGTGAGCTCCACTCATTTTGTATCTCAAATGAAGGTTCTTGGACTATTAATATGAGACACTTGGCATGTTTTCATTATAAAAGAATATAATCTATTTGGAATGAGTCAGTCATACAAATGTCAAGATGATTAGATTTGCAGACCTCTAATTCCAATCAACACAAATTAGGTTCCACCGACATTTCAACTTATATATATATATATATATATATATATATATATATATATATGACATCCTCACATGACTTTGACCATGTATCTAATTTAGTGAAACTAGGTAGAAGATTAATCATTATGTACTATTTATTCTCATTATCTATATTGATAGTGTCATTAATTTATTTTGGTGATATAGGGCATTTTTTTTAGTTATTTCAGACAAGGATAATGAAGAAGGAACAAATTACTACTTATTTTGGTGTATATATGGAAAGAAAAAATTGACTTCACCAGTCATAGATGGAGAAAACATTGACCATCCCACTAGGTATGTGGTAGTCACTATAACTTGGCTTTGATGATATCTTATCAAAAATTTAGATGTATGGTTATTTAAAGACATTAAAATGCAAATGAAAATATTGCACTATTCACATTTGGTTCTTGCAATGAATATTTAATTATAAAAATACCATGGGAGGACATTAAATAAGAATCTATGGAAATTTTTTAAGTCATACCATGAAGTTATTCTTGATAATATCAAGATTAGAGAAGATCTTAGTAGTTCATTAGATTGAAATGCCAAGTATGTTGATTTGTAAAATGTAGATGTAATCAACTTTAGCAAATGTTTTTGATTTTTAGGTAGTATATGTATAAATTTCATTTTTAATTACTTAATGATATTTTTTAATAGGTTAGTGGTGCTGAATAAGATTTAACCTTTATGTAGTTGGCACTATTAGTAAATAATTTCATATTCTTGAAGCTAAGAAAATCTTACTAAAAGCACTTGGTGTTTCTACACTCTTGAATAGTAGTGAAAATGTGCTTTTAGGTGGACTTGGACATCATGGAAATTATATCACATGTAATGTTCCTATATATATGTTCTTGGAGTGATGGATTTGCACTTGGGGGTTCTGGAGGTAGAAATGCCAGTTGAAGCTCAAGAAGTTATCTCTTCACTACCAAAAAGTTGTGTTTTAGGACTCATTACTATAACTTGCTACAACTTGTACCAGGGATTGATATCAAATGTTATATCAAATTTACTTATGGAAAAATTATAAGGATTTCACATGCATAGTAGATATCTTATGGTTCATCCATATCACTTATAATTTCTATTTTATGCATGTCTAAAGTTATGCTAAAATATGCATTTTTATTGTGTTGGGAAGGGCATTGTTGAACCTAGAATGGCTGGTGGGTTTGTTGATCAAGTGTGATAGTAGTTAAAAAACCTAGTCTTAAATGTTATCCACCCCTATAGACATGTTAGTAGCACTATTTTTTAGCCAAGAAGTACTAGAAATAGAGTTCTCCAACTGCAGCTTCAACTTTGACAACATTTATTGTCAGTGTTTTCATGCTCCTTAATAGTAGTGAAATTGTGCTTCTAGGTATAATTTAATTTCATGGTCATTATATCACATATAATTTTATTGTGTGTGTGTGTGTGTGTGTGTGTGTGTGTGTGTGTGTGTGTGTGTGTGTGTGTGTGTGTGTGTGTGTGTGTGTGTGTGTGTGTGTGTGTGTGTGTGTGTGTGTGTGTTTTGGAGTTATGTATTTTCACCTAGGGGTCCTAGAGGTAGAAATGTCAATTGGAGCTCAAGAAGTTGTCTCTTCACTACCAAAAATTTACATTTTAGGACCTTTTACTGTAGTTTATTCCATGGATTACTCTTGAAAGTTATACCAAATTGATATATGTTGTAATTATATGGATCAACATGAATATTATTGATCTTATGGTTCATCCATATGACTTACAATTTCTATTTTATGCACATCTAAAGTTAGGCTAAAATATGCATTTTTCTTGCAGTGAGAAGGGCATTCTTGAGCTCAAAATGGGTTGTGGGTTTATTAACTGGGAATGATGGGAGGATAATAACCTAGTATTGGATGTTATCTACCCATATATTTGTGTTATAAACACTAGTTTCATCCAATAAACACTGGAAATGGAGTTCTTCAACTTCAACTTCATCTTTGACAACATTTGTTGTCAGTGTTTCCATGCTCTTGAATAGCAGGTAAAATACACTTCTAGGTGGGATTAGATGTCATGGTCATTTGAGAACATGTAATTTAATATATAAACATGTTTTTAGTGATGCATTTTCACCTATGGGTCTTAGAGGTAAGAATTCTAGTTGGAGCTCAAGAAGTTCTCTTTACTACCAACAAGTTGCATTTTAGGAACCGTTACTACAACTTATGCCATAAATTACTTACCAACTTGATTTGGGGTACATTATAGGGATTTAACATGCACATGAATATTTTTGGATTTAAAATGGGGACTTTTTATATTTTATGGAAAATATTGAAGGCCATGACAACCATATTTTGACCTTGTTTGCCAATGCTTGGGATAATAGAACTATCAACATCAATGGGGTTACTTTGGAAATTATCAAGGAGTTAATAGTACAGGTAACTAGATTGACTATATAAGAAAAAAATATTTACAAATCCATATATTTCAAAAGAGATAAAGAGGTTTTTCTTCAAGAAAGGGAAATTTTGGAGACTCTACATAATGGTTTTGACCATAAATCCCTCTTGCATCCTTTTGGGAAAGTAGCCTTCCATTTGATGTAATAAACAATTCTTAAAGGTAGGTATAATATAGTTAGATGGTCCTTATTTATTTTCATAAAATAATTTAGACATATTGTGCCTTTGAGCCTTCATTTTTATGTTCTTTATTCCTTTGAAGCATCCATTTTTAAATTTAAAGATGGCAAGTACCCTACCCCCAGGCATGACGAGGTTATATTTTTAATTCATAGATATTTTAAGGTCATAAAATAGCTTAACCTTGAATTATATCAAACCAATAATAAATCAATTAAAGATAAACCTATGCACATTAGGAAAATAAAAAAGGTATGGATTAAGTATCCAGGAAAAGTTAGTATGCATACAAAAGATCAAAAATCTGAGAGTGCAACTGCTAAAGGTCCTAAAATTTTAGAAGTGAAACCATTGAAAAATAAAAATAACATCAAGAAACATCTAATGAGTATAGGCATGTCTCCCATTAAGGCAATCATTCCCCTAGACAATAAGGGGAATATAGGGCAATCTACTGAAGGCTCCATTGTAGTGGAAGAAGAAAGGATGAGAAATGAATATTTTAATCAATGAAAGGAGCTAGGAAATACTATAAAGACCCTTCAACCTAACCTTCTTGAATATAGTAAGATGAAGGATAGAGATGATGTTAAGGACAAGGGTAATCTCTACCCTAACAAATAATAGAATGATTTAAATGAGAATTTCAATTCCCTTATTAGATCTTTGAAAATAAAATAAAAAATATATATATATTTTTTAAGAGTTGCATTGTCAAAAATACATCATGTGATGGTTTATGAGGGATTTAACTGACCTCAAAGGGAAGGTCAAGGTCCTATAATAGTAAAATGATAGGTTGTATCAAAATAAGGTAAACAAGGAGGAAAATCAATAGTTGCAGAGTCTCCAGTTTAAGGTTGAAATGCTTGAGAGTGATAATGAGTAGCTAAAGGCAATGTTAATTTCTTGGTAAATTGCATAAAGGATATCATGAATGAGGGGATTTTTAATGTAGATAATTTGAGGGTTCCCCTGAGTGATTTATTTGACACAAAATTTGTTGGTAAAGGAAAAGGCAAACAAATCTAGTGTAGTAGCTATCATAAGGATATAGAAAAATACAAATTACTACTGCAAATTGATCTAAACCTCAAAAGGATGAAAAGTTATTGGGAAGACATCTTGAGAAAACTAGACATGGAATAGACTATTTAGTTCTTTTTATTATCCTATTATTATTTATTGGTTATTTTTGGGCTACCCTTCTAGTGGTATATGTGCCCTATTTTATATGTGTTTCTCTCTTGGGTATTTGGTATACCCTTGATCTTTCTTATTTTTTACTTATCCTAGGGTTTGGGGACCCTATTTAAAAAATACCCCCATTTAACCTCAATAAAAAAAGATAATCATATGGTTCATATAAATGAATTATATTTTCTATTTTATACATGTCTGAAGTTAGGCTAAAAATCTACATTTTTCTTGTGTTGAGAAGGGCATTCTTGAGCCTAAAATAGGTGGTAGGTTTATCGAGTGAGCATGATTGGAGGAAATAAATTTGTCTTGGATATTATATACCCATTTTTATGTGTTTTCAATTCCAATTTTTAACCAAGAATCACCAGAAAGAGTTCTCTAACTACTACTTCAATTTTGACAACATTTATTGTTAGTGTTTCCTTACTCCTAAATAGTAGTAAAAATGTGCTTCTAGGTGGAATTGTACATAATGGTCATTATATAACATGTAAATTGCCTATATATATGTGTTTGGAGTGATTTATATGCACTTGGGGCTGTTATAGGAATAAATTCCAGTTAGAGTTCAATAAGTTATCTCTTCATTGCCAAAAAGTTGCATTTTAGGACCCATTACTGTAACTTGTGCCACAAATTTATCTCAAAGGCTATCCCAACTTGATTTAAGGAAAATTTATATTGATTTCAAATGAATATTATGGTTCTTATGGTTCATCCATATAACTTATAGTTTATATTTTATGCATGGCTAAAGTTAGGTTTAATCTTTGCATTTTTTTTTTTGGGAAGGGCATTCTTGAGCTTAGAATGGGTGGTGGGTTTGTTGACCAGGCATGATGGGAGGAAAAGAACCTAGTCCTAAATTTTATCTACCCATTTTTACATGTTGGTAGTGCCATTTTTCATCCAAAAAACACTGTAAATAGAGTTCTCCAAGTGTAGCTTCAACTTTGACAACATTTGTTTTCAATGTTTTTGCACTCCTAAACAGTAGTGAAAATGCACTTCTGGGTGGACTTGTATGTTGTGGTAATTGAATTTTTTTAATTTTAATATATATATATATATATATATATATATATATATATATATATGATAAAAGTGATGTATTTTAACCTATGAGCCCTTTATGTATAAATCCCAGTTGGACCTCAAGAAGTTATCTCTTCATTGCCAAAAAATTGCATTTTAGGAGCCATTATTGAAAATTGTGCCACAAATTGCTCTCAAATGTTATAAAAAATTTATATGGGGTGAAATTATAGGTATTTAAAACTCAAATGATGGATCTTATGTTTTTTACATACAACTTAAAATTTATATTTTATGCATGTCTAAAGTTAGGCTAAAAAACTAATATTTTTCTAATGTTGGGAAAGGCGTTCTTGAGCCCTGAATGGGTGGTGGGTTTTTGGAATGAGCATGATGGAAGGAAAAAAACCTATCCATGGATGTTTTCCACCCTTATAGACATGTTTTTAGTGATATTTTTTATCCAAGAAGCATCGAAAATGGAGTTCTCCAACTATATCTTCAACTTTGACAACTCATCCTGTTGGTGTTTTGTGCTCCTGAACACTAGTGAAAATGTGATTCTAGGTGGATTTAAACATAAAAGTCATGGAAAATCATGTAATTTTCCTATCTAGATATGATTAAAGTGATGTATTTTCAATTTGAGGTCCCAAAGGCATAAATCCCTATTGGAGCTCAACAAGTTCTCTTTTTATTGCCAAAAAGTTGCACTTGTGGAGATATCAAATTGTTATAGCTATAAAAGCATATATGACTTGAAGTAGTACATGAAGACAATTATTTTTCTCATTTTTCATGTTGAATAATGAATTTATACCCTCTTTGATAACATACTAATTATAGTATCATAATAATGACTTTTTGTGTTATTTCCTTATTATGGGAATGCTTTTCCAAATAAATCATGTTGAGATTAGTTGAGAGATAGCTGGTCTTGAAATAAGACCAAAATAATTTAGACATCTATAAGAACATGATAAGGTTCAAAGCGTAAAAGGAGGATACAAATAAATCCATGAAAACAAGTGATAAAATCAAGTTGCAAGTTATTTTATGGAGATTAGAGGGAGGTTATAGGTATCTGTACATGTATTTTTAGTATATATGAATAAATGTATCCTTTATATGATTTTTGATGAATCTCAAACATATTAGTACACATAAATTTACATTTTTATTGTTCTATAATCTAGTTTGGTGATTTTGTGAAGATATTCTTAGTCTATAGAGGTAAGAATAGAGTTATGATTAACACAATCATGACAATAAGGTATTTTATATGTATTTTTTGATTTTTCAAGATGAAAGGGTGATGTACAGAGTGGGAGAAACATGAATAGGTCTCAATAAAATTAGAATTAACCTTAGATATTGTAAAAATATTAAATTACCCATAAATATTTGTAGGTGGGTGTATGAGAGTGTTTATTAACATATTTATTGGGTTTTATACATTGTATACCTCTATAGTTGAAGTTATTGATGATTGAGTGCTAATAGGCCTATAAGTAAGTCTAAAACATGGTTTTGGGTTGCTAAAATTGTAATATATCACGAAATAACCCTTAGAATCTCCTAAAAATGGATAGATAATGGATAGAGACTATGTCCTAGATGAATAAATAGGTTTTAGGTCTTGTAAAGTTCTAAAGGATGAGATATGGGTGACTACGTGTTTGGAAACATAAAACATACCTTTAAAACAGGGCTAAAAGGGTGAATTATCAAATTTCCTTGAAACATCATAAATGAAGGAGTTATAAGATATTGTTACTTGATATGATGAATGTGGAATTAATTTATAAATTCATTGTATGAGGTTGTAGTCTAAATTCAAGTCTTCAAAGTGATAGCATAGCTAACAGACCTAGTAGAAAGGCTAAAAACCTATTAATTGAAGACAATATATTGAGGATTTGAAACCTTTTGAGAAGGTAAGGTAGTATATGTGTGAATTTTTTACTTTGTTTTCAAGAAATATTAATATTTTGACCTCATGTTATATCTAATAAATAAGTTTGTAAATTATGTGTAACTCCTAAAAGATAGAATTTTAAGTCTGTGCTAAAATAATGATAGAGTAGGAAGGTTTAAGTTGTATATGGAGAAAGAAAAAATTATAAAGAGGGGATAAAACATTAAGAATTTGATTTGATTTTAAGATCCATAGAGAGGACTAAGAACTACTGAAGAAATTTACAAACCATAGGTATAATAGAAAAGACCTAACAGAATTATACTCTGATACTAAAATGATAATGTGAAATGACCAGAATAAGTACTCTAATACTAGAAAGTGGTTGTCAGTTCATAAATTTAGAATTTACTCCTATGAAAAGTTTTGAGCTAAAAAAATAAACAATTGCATAAATTGAATTAATGGGTATAAGTAATTTTAAACTAGACAAAGTAATATTATCATGGATTCTAAACATAGTGTTATGTTTGGAACCACAAACATCTTAACATCCTCTAACATGAGTTCAAAGTATAAATAATTTTCCATTCTCAAACATGGATCAATATTCAAATATTACACTTTATTTTTTATAATGGAATTCAAGAAAACCTCATTTCTCATAAATTAGTTTTAATATTTAGCTTGCCACTAATGTCTCATATAAAACCATAATCCATTATATGGTGCAATGTAGGATCTATGTAGTTTTACAATAATAATAAAAACCATAAAGTCTTAAAAAATAAGAACATAATAGAATGTTAGGTAAATTCAATATAGGAATACAATGTAAATAATACATACATTGCCATATAAGCATACAAAAAATTACATCATCTAAAAACATAGTATCTAATGTCAGGTGAATGTCATATACACATACAATGCCAAAAATGTGTACATTTCCATATAGGCATACAAAAAATTACATCATCTAATATATATTTATAATAAAATATCCTCCCTCTCTTTCCCTTCATCGAATAAGACTCTCTCTAGGATTCCTTACTTATAGATGGATATCCCTCGAATGCCTTAGATTACTCCAAGGTCTGACTATGGGTCCTACACTAATAGCTCACTTATAGATAAACCTATTCAAATATAAATATTATAATAAAATTAACATAATAGACTTGAAACCAATTTTAAAAATTAATTTTAAACTAGAATAAAAAAATCATTTAAACATGAACTTACTACATGTTCAGGGTCCTACTTAATCTACTTCTAATGCTCAACTAGGTCAGTGCCAAGTTTAGCTACATGAACAGACATGTGAAATGAGGAAGAAACATGAGGAGTTATCATAATAATCATCTAAATGATATTTTTAGATGTCATCTAATAACCTTGCATATAAAATGCATTCACATAATTTATATTTGTCCAAATATGAAGTAAAATTATTAAAATAAATCTATTTTTACAATTTAAAATTACAAGTTAATGTATACCTCTATGAGTTATTGTGTGAATGACATTGGATCAGCAATTCTTATGTTTGTCTTGGCTCATAGTGATGGAGGAGTGCCTACTCTAGTCATCATTTGAAAAAATAATGTCACTTTTCTAGAAACTATTGAATATATATGGAAAAAAATTCTTCTTTATTAAACTAAGCATGTATTTAATAGTAGTGTACTTGAATGTTGACATCCTTGATAGATAAATTTAACTTAAGTATAATAGAAATATACATGAGTAAATGTACATAGAATATAATATTAACTCAAAATTTTACCTCTAAATACATAAATTGTGTCGTATTAACACATATAGATGCAGTAGTGGATGGCCCACTAGTTGAATCTATAAATGTAAACATAGGCCAAATAAGATTAACTAATGCAACTGTGGACTATGATGATGAAGGTATCATCTCCTCCTATAACATAGAATTTAAATATATATTATTCAATTTATATGTAAATTAATTGTTATATTTTAAATTTATAAATTTAACATGAAATTTATATAATAGATACCTACATGTGTGTAGAGGTTGACGTGTGCACATCAAATGTGCATGGAAAAAATCATCACGCAAGATTATATCATTCAATCCCTTTGAAGCACCATTTTCATCATCTAAAGTTTCAACTCATATAAAACCATAAATTTACATGGGTGGGTTTAGGTATGCACATTAAGTGGAATATCTCTAGCATCCGTCTCTAAAAACCTATGCATATGTTAAATGAGTATATTAGTAAATGCACTAAGTGTATGTAGAGTACCAATCTTTATGACCTCCTTCATCACAAAGGAAATATCAAGATGAAGTGTCATTTTTGGGGATATTTTTAGGCTAATTAGGCATATGACATGTACCTAATTAATCCTATGCAAAGCCTTTCCCTTGGCCGTGAAACCCACCATAGTCAAAATAGTTTAGAATCTCATTGAGGACAAACTCATAGTAGTGTTTCCTCAAAAAAATACAATGGGAATTCATGGTTATTATTTGGTGGATAATCAAACACCATCTACCATCAGTCCCATAAATTATATTTAATCAAATTTTATTGGAATTGATAGATTGGAAAACATTTAATAGTTAGTGGGAATGGTGCATTGGTGTATGGGTCGATGAATAAGGTACACATTTATTATTTTTATATTTATTTGTTCTTCACCTCACATACTTATAATTTTTCATCATATTAATCCCTACAACTATCTATATATAATGTTGATATATCAATTTGACTCATTATTGAGTCAACTTCACCTAATACTAGATCTAGGGTATTGGCCAGATAGGTATAATGGGTGTTGGTGGAAGTGGGGTATTTCATTCTCCTAATTATTTTCCAAATTTAAATTTTGTTTTCCACTATGTGTGTAGCTATATTATCCTGACTACCTAAGGGATATTTTGCAACTATAAAAGGGTTAGGAGGATTAGGGGAGGGTTAGGACTAGGGTTAGCATGCTGATCTCTTAAACTAGAGAAGGGTATTTAAAACACATAATTTACCAATTAAACAATACAAATAACAAAAAATTACCAAAATTTAAGGTTATTAGGTTTAATTTTTTATCCCTTACCTACTCTTTATGGAGGCATCATCAATTTGGTGAGTTTAGTCTTTCTAATAAAGATCTAGCAAGGTTTTGTGAAAATGGGATGGAATCATGTTTTTGGCTTTGGTTTTATGTTTTTAGCATAATGAATGCGTATGTGTTCCTAACACTAATAACATGTACATGTGTTATTATTATTTATATTATGTATGCATTATGGTTCAGAAAATGGAGCCTAAAGTTCAAATAATGTGTATGCATTACAATAAATGTCCAAGGAATTGTCCCCCAAATCTATGCATAGACCTATGTGGGTTAAACTTTGACTATGCCCTTGAATTTATGGAATGTACCCATGATATGATGTAGAATAATATTTTTTTCCTTAGGAATGATTTATTTAAGGTTATCTTGATTTATAGCATGGTTGTCATCATGATCAACATCAAAATCAACATGTTCATGCTCATCTAAATCATGACTTTTAACTAGGTCACTCTCAATAGTCCAATTTTCTTAGGTTTTTGAAGTTATTACCATCCTTGTAACATTTAAAAATGCATATTTAGACAAAATACTTCACAAAATTTTTTCCTTTTATGAGTTAAGAAAAGGCTATGATACCACATGTCATCACCCCCAAATTTTGAGTTATCAAAAACCTAATTGTTTAGGGATTATTCTCACGGATTCCAAAACTAATTCAATCAACAACCATGATTTGGTAGTCATATTTGAATATATTATGTGAATTATATCAAGGGTTCAAATGAACCTTTGTGTAATGAAAAGTGCATAGCTAAAACCTCAACTAAAAGGCCAAAGAATTTAGGATCAAGTTATTTATTTCTATGAGATTACAATAATCATATTAAACTATAAGGAATTTGAAATTATTAATAGCCTTAATTAATTACATTAATTACAATAGATTGAGTCACAAAAAATTAAACATTTTTATTTGAAAAAAATATACAAATATATTAAATTTTGAACTCCATGTTAGTGTTTTGAACAAGAATTTTTAAAACATTCACTTGAGCTGCTCAGTAACAAACTTAGACTCAATCAAAGCCTATACCACCTCACTCAATAATTCAAATCAAAAAATCATATTACTTGGTTACTTAGCATTAGCATGAATCTAATATTCCACCTACATAATTTCCACCATTTAGTTTAAACGGTTTACTAAGTGGTTTTTTCATAGCTCATTACTATTGGCTCAATTATATTTTTACACATTGATAGGAAGAAACATAATCATTCGATCATATAAAACCACCTTTTTATCTTTGGTGATAATCAACATAAACTCAACATAATAATGATAAATTTAACTTTTATGTGCTTTATAAATGAAATGTACTAATATTTTTAATCATCTATTGGGAATTATTATATTACTAGTGTTATCCATATCATTAATTCATTATAGATTTTATACATGTTGTTCACTATAAAATCTAGTTCATGAAATACTCATGAGATTGGGTATTCTTAAAGAGGAATATGGGAACAATAATGAACTTTCATTCTCCATTTTAGGATTGATTTAGAATCAACTCAGGGCACAACTGTAGGTTTTTGAATTCAATATGAAGTCTACATCTAATAGGCTCCAAGATATATGGTGCCACCAATAAAAGCTTAATATGATATTCTCAAATGTAGGTCCAATTATCCTAATTTATTATTGAATTCCATGTATTGTGATCCTCTATTTTCTAAACACAAGTGGAAAGGGTAGTTCAATCTTTAAAAATAAACACAAAAAGAGAGGAGAGAGTAAGGAAAAAAAGAGAGCCTCCAAATCTAGAATAAAATAAATGCATCAACCATCAAACCAAGTTCCCTTGCCATATTTATACCACTGTGGACCGAGTTTCACCAAATGTTATACATCCAATAACACACAATGGCAAGATTTTGAGAAAATATGGTAGCATGACTCAAATATGAAGCCTCAATAAATATAAGTACCAAAAGTTTATAATATATTACACATAAACCTCCAAAGGTAACTTGTATATTAACACATAAATTAACAATACTGTGTGAAGAGAAATGAAAGAGTTCAAAAAAGGATTATAATAAACAAGCAAATCATAACCATAACATACATTTAATAGCAAGGTATTTATTTGATTAATCTAACATTAAAAAACATTTAGAATGGAGATGAAATATAATTGAGATGTAGAATAAGCCTTTTTCAAAAAAATAGAATTGTATTCATTGAAAAAAAACAAGTGGTGTCACAATAGTATTGATCATGGCCAATTTTATTGTCTGAAGAGATAAAGGAGAAAGTAAGTTAAATCTTGGCTTAAATTTGACAACACTTAGTTAATTTTACTTGACCCTCAAATTACAATATGGCTTTATATTTTATAGATAAGGATGAAATTCACCTCCAAATAGCATGATATTCCCATCTTGGGCCATGATGGACACTCATGGTAGTTACAAACATAATTCAAAATAAAGTCCTCCCTAAGCTTGTAAAAAGATTTTTGGGGGACCACTTAGTTGATACACAATGGTAGTTGTGAATATTTAGCTCCCAAATACTTTGATCTTACATCCCAACTTCTAGCATAAATTTCATGAGGTTAAACTCTCAGTCCATCTTAGCAAGGCTCATAGGGGGTTATGTGAATATTTCATCAACCTAAGTCACCAGTCTCTAATATTCATGGAAGGGAGCCTCCATGGACACCTAGATCTTAAATTCTTGGTTGATGCTTTCTATGGACTATGTTGATAACTCAATAACCACTCGAGACCCTTCCCTATTTACTTTAGTGACCTTCTTCCTCATGAATTATTCAAAGTGACCCAAATGGACTCTAATTTCTCCCCTATCTAGTAGGATACCATACAGGTGGAATAATATAGAGATATTGACTTCCTTAAAGTAGGATAATACCTTTTTCTTGCCCTATTCCAAGGGCCTTGTTATATTTTGAGCCATATCCAACCATACCTCCATATCAATTTTCATGTTCTTAGCATATATCTGATACAACTCTAAGTTTGAGGTGGGTATTAGTAATTCTAGTAACATACCCTTATTATTATCACCAACAGTTTCCTATATATCTCTTCAATATTTGTGATCCTCTCCATGTAATCTTGATTCCACCTGATGAGCACATTTATCTCCACCATGGTCTCTACCACCTTCCCTAGAACTAGGAATATTATTAAGATGGTATTCTTGACCTACCCAATTAGCTTGATAGGGAAGGAACTATTCATCTAGGCTTCTAGTGTCCAAACCTAACTTTGTATATCTTTGAGGATATTCTATAACATGTTGTGAGTTTATTTGAAACTGAAGAGTGGATCCTCAAATACCTTCTCCTCCCTAGTGGAATTCCTCACTTTGGTGAGGGATAAAAAATCCTATTGGGATTACCATATCGATAGGTTCACTTCTTAGACAAATTTCTATGTTAAGGTCCTCTTCATGCATCCCTTGGCTTGGTTAAAACTTAATTTCATGTCTAAATTACATTAGATTATCATCTCTAGTTATTTTTACCTTGGGACCATCCCTTGGGTTCTAGGATATGTTGGAGGGGTGGCATAGATGGTGTTTAAGGGTGAAGTATGGGGTGGAGGGGATATGGATGAAGTAGAAGGGGTGACTTAGGAAAGTAATAAAAGAGGAGGGGGAATGGGAGTGAAGTGAAGAAGGAAAAAATGGGAGTCCCATGGGAACATATATGCCCACCACTAATCCTATTTCATGCCCACTTGATGGTAAATGACTCTCAGGAGATGAGTGTTCAACATAAGGGAAGAGATTGGTTAGTTGAATCCAAATCCCTGGGTGCTTAGGGTAATAAAAAGAGGGGGATAAGGATTAATGCATGAAGGCATTGTTATTAGAGATAAAGGAACCATAGAGGTCAATTGAAGAAGTTGGATTAGAGTAAATGGCCTCTAAACTAAAGCCTAAGGGTGGGCCACCTTTTATTTTTTCTTGGGTCTCTTACCTAGGTCAGCTCTGAATGTTTTGGTGGAAAGACTAGAAGGGATAGAAAGAGCCATGGGGCTCAACTTTGGAGTTTATTGAACTACCAAGGGAGGCACTAGGATGATCTAAGGGGGTGTTGGGATCATTGTAGGCACTTAAGATACACTCTTGATGGTTATAACTATGCTCATTAATGAATATGTGCCTATAGGTACCTAGACTAAAGGCATAACGAATGAAGGTATTAGGTAGGTTATGGATTATGGAATGGATTGGGTGGAGGGAAATAAATACGTGAGGATGCTTGGGAAAACTAAGGCCAAATGTAATTGGGTGAAAAATGGAGGGGGTACGATAGGGAAAATTAAAGGAACAACTTATGGAGCTTATGTAAGTGGAGTGGAATTGAAGGGTGATATGAGAGGGAGCTGTAAGGCCATGAGAGTAAGGGGTGTAACCTATAAAGTGGAAGGAGTGAGGGGTAGAACCTACATTATTTTTTATTGGGAGACCCATTTTAAGCTTGCCTCTTGATTACTAGTGACATCAAACCTTAGGATCTATGTAGCTTAGAATTGAGGTTTTAGTGATTGAGTCACCTATGTTTAGCCTAATTGACACTGAGTAATGTGATTCTAGATCAACTAGAGATGGGCTACAAAAAACATTAGAGGAGGTGGATGTGGATATGGGATGTGAGGAGTGGGTGTTACTAAAGGAGGTAGAGCTATAATTAGATCATGAGGAGTGGGTACTACTAGAGGAGGTAGACCTGTAATTGGATCATGAGGAGTGGGTGTTGATGGAGGAAGTGGATGTAGAGATAGATCATGAGGAGTAGGATCTACTTAAGGAGATAGATCTAGAGCTAGGGGATGAGGTGGTAGAGATCATTGAGTAGGAATTATTAGAGTAAGGGGATGATATAGACCATAAGGAGGGGAAGATAGAGGCATACCCTACAAAATCATCTTATAAGTTATAGGAGGAGTCAGAGTGACATCCTCTATGGAGTGAATAAGAGCTATAGGTGGAGAAGATGGGCCCACCTAAACCTTATTTAATTTATTCTTCTTTTGATCCATGATCTAGGATATAAAATCCTATTCATTCATAGCATTCAAGTATATCTCATCATCATCCTATAATTGGTGTCCATAATTTATATTAAGGTGAGTTAAATAACTCACTAGGTGAGCCCTGATAATTCCCTTATGGTCCTCATGCTAGAGATTGGATCTCCTTAGGGTGAAGGAGACATATCTAGTGGCAATTTTCTATAGGGGAGGGAAGGCCTTGTAAACATGGTGTCGAATGGAGATTAGGATCAATGGACATGTTATATGTTGGTAGCATATGAAAGATCTAAAGATACCTTCTACAAGTTGGTATGAAATCTCCTACTCTACCAGATGATCCAAGATAAAGTATGTAAATCAAAGGGGATGCTTGAGAATGCTTATAACTCAAATCATTGTGTCCTCTTATTAATACCAATTATCACTAATGGATGTAATGGAGTCTCTAATTTCATTTAATAAATGGGGAATTGAGGCCTCATATATCATGTTGTATACCACCAGGTAAAAGTGATCTTATATATCCTAGATATGGTATTAGTACTAGTGGCCATATAGCTTATAAAATAATACATGGACCACCAATCCCCCCAAAATCCACCTAGGAAAGGTAGATGGCTTGAAATTGAGAATTCTATAAAACATGTCTATGGAATATCTCATCATGTAGAAATTCCCCTACTCAAGTATCCAATATAGCATTGACCAACTTGAAATTGATTAGACCTCACATGTATGGAGCTTCAAAGATAGTGAGGACCATATGGAGGAGGGTCACCCATAATTAGTTAATATGTAGGTAGTCTTAGGCCCTGAATAATTAGTTCAATAGAATCATACCCAACCAAACCTCCTCTTGAAAGGTGTGAATTATGTCTACATTTATGTCCTCTTGCTGACCCACTTGTCATTCATATTCTCAACCCAATCCTATAGGACCTTTTATATTTGGAAGGTTTAAGTACAAGTTTTCACCATTGTAGCATCATAAGAGAAGGTGAAATTTGAGAGGGAGAAATACACCTTATAGGTGTTCCCATATATGTCAGTAATCTGGTGTTGAGAGTTGGGAGAGTAAACCTAATCATGGACTCCATTTGTTGAGTATTTTCATTGATGTAAAATGTGCATCTTGTGAAAATTTATGTCAAAGGTGATTAAGAATAGTTGGTAGTGTGTGATGTGATAAGGTACATGGAATAATGTTGTCAAGAGAGAAATATAAAGAGATAATTTGAAGGCAACTAATGTTTTATGTCTGCATGGAAGGTATAGGTCATTGATGTCAAGTGCATATAAATATTTTTCATGACATGAATAGGTATGTGCATGGTGAAAATAATGAATACAAGCCTGTGAAGGTTGTATGTATTGTTTGATCATGTGGTTAAGGTATAAAATCATTCATGAGAGTTTTAGGGTGAGCCTATAGGGGTAGGAACTTTAGTCTAAGTATGCACCCAAACCACTTCTAGACCCTACCTACCCTAATTAGGTATTAATATCAGATTTAAAGGCATGTATGAAAATGATACCATGCATAAAGGTGATATTAGTTTTTTTAGGCATTATCACAAAGCTTGAGGTCAATATTTGAAAGAAAAGTGCATGAATCACTATTTTAGGCCTTCTCGATCTCATAGAATGAGGTCTCAAACCTAAGAAGCACTTTCAAACATTAATTTTCATGTGTAAACTCTACATGAGAGTATAATATATTAAAGAGAGATGTTGAATGGTCCTAGATAATATCTCTAGGCATTAGTTTTGGATTCAACTTAGTCCTTTATGAACAATCATTAATACCAAAACCTATGTTAAACCTCCCTAAACCCCTAATAAGGACCTGATATGAAATATTTTGATAAAAATATATTAGGAAGGATTAAAATGTCTATATAAACTATTTTATAATGTATTAAACTCTCCAAAGTACCTCCATTTGGTGGTGGTTAGTCAGATGAGAGAGAAAATACATAGATACATGTTTATTTGTCAGGAAATTATTGTAGCTCTCAAAATTTGTATTGGTCAAGAAAAAAATGGATGTTAGAATAAGATAGAGACTCATTTTTAATATCCATGATGATTTAAATATATTTTATATCCTTAAAGTTTTCTAATTTGGTCATCCAAATAAGTCAGTCGTAGATAGACCTAATGGTGTGAATAATGTAAAACCCAGGTAGAGATGAAGAGATAGGTTTAAAATTATGTACATGATAGATTGATGAAAAAAAGTACATAAATAATTTATTTATGAATTTTAAGTCATGATAATTATTTTATAATCTTTGGAGGTTAGTGTATGTGGTGAAAAAGTTGCTCACAAAATGACATGTTTAGTTTAGATAGAACTGTGAAACATAAGGTCAAGAAATTGGCTTATAAGACAAATATTTGGCATTAGACCATATGAATTTTTTTATCTAAATATGGTTTTTATATATCTTATAGCTGTTTATATGCATCATAAATCATGATAAATGTCTATACAGGCATTGGAGGTCTAATTTATCATGACTAGTTTTTTAGGTGAATTGGTAGTTTTGAGTAAGCGAGTTGAAGAAATGTTCTTGAGCCTTTATCTCCTGAGTGAAGGTGATCCAAGAATTTGGAGATGAACTTGAGGTCATGGATAATATTTTTACATGTTTCATTTTTTATGTTTTATTATGTTAAGGGTGTTTAATCTTATTTATTTTAAGATAGACTTTTGAGGTACACATGCCTAATAGGGTGGTTTGTCCTAAAAGAGCTTTCATGGTATGAAATAAGGATACATGTATAATAAATCATGGATGATGTCATAATATTTTATTAGATAATTTTTTGAGTTTTTTTCTATTATGTTATAGAGCCATTTGGGTGCAATAAGATAATGTTTTGGCATTAAGAGGATAGACCTAATGTAATTAGGTCTCCATGTGACCTAAAGGAGTAAGGTCTAATTAAGTTGTGGAACACCAAAATGGGTTAAAATTATGATTTAAACATGTTAATAATATGTAATAAGACATATTTTGTGGCTTAAATAATATTTTTAAGGTGTGTGGTCAACCAAGTGGTGTGTACTCATGATATTAGTATATATACAAAGTAGTTTAGGCCTATTTGGGTGTATACAATATAAGCGAATAAAATATTACATTATTGAGTAATAGGAGGTATTTAAATGGGAAAATAACATAAGAGTATAGTTTTTGTTATCAAAATTTCATGATTCGGATAAGTTTGTGCTTAGTCACTTAGGGATTTGGTGCTTCCTTGCTAGTAGGTGCTTGTTAAAGCCTAGTCAAGTGGGCGCTTGACTTTATTAGGGTTGGTGCTCCAAGTTGAGTTGGTGATCAATTAAATTTGATATTTTTTTAATAATATATTATTATATTTATATATCATGGTGATTTTTATTCCCCTTGAGGTTTTCTTAATCATATATGTGTTTTCTTATTTTCATTCTCATGTGAATGGTTCTTTATGCATTGCTATATCATTACATTGCTTTCATGGATCAAAGAATGTTAAAGTATAATTGAAAGATTTTTTTAAACACTTTTCACCCCAATATAATTTATTATGATTTAAACACCATTATACACTTGGATGGTGATGATAATAAGGGTTTCAAACAAGTTAGTGTAGGGGAACATCTCTAGTTTAGCCTTAGCTTTGTGAAGACTGCACTGGTTTTAAGCCTGAAAGATGCCTTCAAACTTGGCTTAGTCATCACTATCATATAAAAATTACCTTGGTACATGTTAAATTATTTTTAATAGGTCATTATAGTGTTTAAACTAGGTAAATCCTTTTGGGAATAAGGTATCCCTATACTCGGGTTCAGCCTTGGGGTTCAAGGAGGATGTAGCCATTATAACAAGATGTAGGCTAATAGAAAGGTATTAAGTATAGGGGAAAAAATGTAGGGGCAAGTGATAGGAATTATAAATTAAGGAGTTGAATTGATGTTTAAGGTGTATAATGATAACTATTAGTGAGCCTTCCTTAGGATATTTATAAAATCATACATTCATCCCCCTATATTAATGGTGTTTGGTTGTTCACTTGTTGTGAATGAAAATTTGAGATGATGGTTTTATCTCCTCTCTTTATTTCCTAATATAGAGTTAAATTTGGAGTTCAAAATCCTCTACCACCAACTATATTTATTAATGGTGATGTAAAATTTTAAACCTATCCAATTGGGCCCATCTTTCTATTCCATTAATGCCCATTCCATGGTAAGCATGAGGTCACATCTCCCTAAGGTCTCCCAAGAAACTCTTGCCTTCTACTAGATGTTGACCAAATTTGACCCTATAGGTAAAATTGGGGCCCCTATAGGTTAAATTTTGAGTTTTAGGTGTTTTTAAAGATCTAATATTTTATCATGGGGTGTATTATAAGTTATTTGATGTCATTTAATGTCATCTTAGTCTTAATTTTAGTCTAATTAGTCAATGTGTCATATTTTGAGTTATTTAAAAGTCATTTTAGGGGTCATAAATGAAAGTGACATGGTTTATAAGGTTTTCAAGTGTCCTAAGTTCCTTTTAAATGTCCAAGAAGTCAGATTACCTATCACAAATGTTAGACTCATCTAAATTTTTCAAGTTATCTAATTGAAGATCAAGAAACCAATTGAAAAGAGGGAGTTTGGCACTTGTACAACCCATGAGGAAAGGTGACACATGTGAGAAGGTCATGGAATTACTATTTATCTCATTTAGATCCATTTACATTATTTAAGTACTCTATAAGTGTCAAAATTGAGCTAAAACTATTCTCCTCTTTTTTTAGACACATAAAACTAATCAACATGTTTGTGCTTGGTATAGATGGTTGAAGAAGTTTCCAATAAAAAAATTTTGGGAGGTGAAATTTAACTAAAATATATTCATTTCCATACAAATATTTAAAGGATTGGGCAAATGCACCTTATGAATCATCCCTAACAAGTTGACTATGTTTTTCAACTTATTAATTTGTGTACCCTATAGGTTTTTCTTTGGTTTGGAGAATTTTGTACAATCCAATTGATGAGGTTGATTAAAAATGATTTTGGATTACTTAGATAATTATATTTATTCTTGGTTTCATGTTTGAAGGTGTTTTGATGGGCAAAGTAACTTAAATTACAAGTGAATGCACTATGTTGTGTTATAAGTAGTTTTTCATCATTTTCAAGATCTTCATGCTTGATCATGGATTAATAGGGTTGTGATAAGTCCATTTTCATGTTTTAAATGTGATATTTATTCCCTTTAAATTTCAAACTCATTCTCTAAAGCAACATTTGATGATGTTTTAGTTCATTATATACATAGTCAACTCCTAACTCCTCCTCAGTCTCAATCATGACTTGTAAAGGTTATGAGAACATCCATAGAAGTGTGATGAAGGTTTTAAATATTTTTTATATCCTATTATTATTTTTTTTTTGGAAAAAGGGGTAAAAACTTTATTAAACTTAGAAAAATTGATTACAAATCAACAAAGGGCCAAAGCCCCAAAAACCCAAGAAAACCACATAAAAACTCTAACAAAAACCATCACGCTCCAATACCATTTTCGTCTTCTCTAAGAATACTCTCTAGGTTTTGACATAACTCATTGGGCAACTGCACCCATTCATCCACCTTTTAACCATCAATATCCTCTAAAGCCCACTTTTCCAGGTAATTGGCCACCCTATTCCATTCCCTTGGAACATGTGCATAAGACATTGAATCCATGAGTGAACTAATCTTTAATATCTACTACACTATCAAGGATAGTTGCTAGCTCACATCTGTAATCTTCCTCTCAATGAGCATATTGATCAGGATTTGTGAGTTAGCTTCACACATCACCCTTCTCCATCCTAACTCATAAGCTCTCTTCAAGACATATAGAACAACTAATCCTTCCATCTTGTTAATAGTTTGATCCCCTATATGAGCCAAGAAAATAAAAACTATTGATCTAGAGGAGTCCCTACCAATCCCACTAATTCCAGCCAGGCCTGGATTACCCCTAGAGGAACCATCAGTATTAATTTTCAAAAGACCCTTGAGAGGGTGCATCTATTTCCCACTCCTTTGAATTTTTTTGCTTCCCACATCGACCTCTCCTAGCACAAGTTGAAGCTAGAGAAATACCCTGTATGCCAAACTTGTCAACCATCTCTACATCTCCCTTCTCTAAAGGCAAAATGAACTCTCTTAGCTTCTACAATCTCCTAGATCATT
Source organism: Torreya grandis (assembly GCA_037957365.1). Classification (NCBI taxonomy): domain Eukaryota; kingdom Viridiplantae; phylum Streptophyta; class Pinopsida; order Cupressales; family Taxaceae; genus Torreya; species Torreya grandis. Next base: position 448,467 of record JARHVA010004829.1, on the reverse strand, counting down.
CCTATAATTCTACTCCATACCTATTGAATCCCCAATTTTTCATCTCTAAAAATTCTATAGTTCCTTTCTATCTAGACTTGCCATAATAGAAAATAGGACCAGCGTACCAGGTTTCTTGCAAGAAGTGAGCAGTAGAGGGTGGTCTGCCAAATCTCGACCAAAAATTAGCAAGGGAAGAAGCATGCACACATTGACACCTCCATGCATCCCACCAGGCATGCCATAATTGGAGAGTGAAAGGGAAGCTAAAAAATAGATATGGTGAATCTTCCTCCTCCCCTCTACATAAAACACATCGTGAAGGACCAACAAATCCCCTCTTCCTAATATTATCCCAAGTTAGGCATCAGTTCTAGGCCAAAGTCTAGGTAAAGCAATTTCACTTCAGCCAAGAGAAGTTATTCCAAACTCTTTTCCACCAAGGAACTTCCCCCCTTCTTCACATTGCTGCGCAATCAATTCCTGATAACCAGATGAAACCATGTACTTCCCCTTGGGGTGAGGGGACCAAGCCAACACATCACCCCCTCTAAGTGCATAGTAATTGTGACTAGCAAGGATGATGTATAGCTCTACACACTCTACCTCCATTCCAATAATCGGCCACTCCTCTAGAGTCTTCCATCTCACTTTTGTCAACTGATCATGAAAAAAGAGAGATTTGTAGTTGCACACCCTATTCCACCCTGCTTTGCTAAATATCTATGTTAGAGCATACATATGAGGATATTGAGTAACTATGGGAGGATAGCTGTCCTAAGAGTCATGCTAGAATTGTGCCTCTATCCCCCCCTTACAAATCTAGAATAGACCTCTCTTGATCAGTGCAACTCCTTTTTTTAGAGTAGCCTAGATCACTGATCCACTCCTTGACAAACTGTACCTTGGGATATCTTTCAGGGGGACCCAAAAAAAATACTTATGGGACAAGATCCTGGCCCATACATGATCTTGTTCCTCACACCATCTCCAATACAATTTGACTGCCAGGGCTGTACCCACTAGTATTGACTACCACAATCCCAGGCCCCCAAACCTTTTTGGGCTGCAAATAACCTCCCACCTAATAAGGCTCCACTTCATCAAAGATAGGTTACCATCCCATAAGAACTATCTTTCCAAGGAATCAAGGTCCTTAACAAAACTCATCAGTGCCACCTGTAACATGCACCTATAGAGAGGAAGGGCCTACACCACAGACTGAATCAATTAGACCCGACTAGCAAAGGATAACCACTAATTGGTCTAGTGATTCACCTTGGCTCAAAACTTATTCAAAATCCCCTACCATGAATCCTTGGACTATCTCCCTATAGATATAGGGATCCCGAGATATAGTACCGAGAGGCTTCCAATTTGGAACAAGAGAATATCAGCCACTCTTAGTTGAATGGGTGGTGGAGTGTTAAAGAAAAAATGAAAGACTTGTCCTCATTAATTACCTATCCTAAGGCTACCAAGTAAGCATCCAAGCCACTATAAATATTAGCTACCTCCCTTATAGTAGCCATGCCCATCAAAGACACATCATCCACAAACTATAGGTGAGATAGAATAGGAAGGCCACCTCCCCATCTCCAGCCCTGAATAATGCCATCTCCAGTATTCTTTTGAATCAACCATCTTAGACCTTCTACCAAAAGGAGAAATAGGTAGAAAGATAAAGGATCACCTTGCCTCAAACCACGTGAGGCCCCAAAGAGATTAGAATTCTCCCCATTAACCATGATAGAGAATGAATTCAAATTCACAAAGCACATTACCCACCTGATCCAATCCTCCTAAAACCCAAAGGCATCCAAAACCTTTTAGAGAAAGGACCACCAAACCTTGTCATATGCCTTGGAAATGTCTAGCTTAATAAATATAGCCTTTTCCCTAGACTTGGTCATGGAGTGGATAGCCTTAGTAGCCACCACTATCCCATCCAAAATCTGATGAACCTCCACAAAGCTGCTTTGCTCCTCTGAGATCAACACACCTAGACACTTTTTAAACCTTTCTACAATCAGCTTAGATATAATTTTATAAATAGCATTGCAAAGGGAAATAGGCTGAAATTGACTTAAGTGATTAGCCCCTTCCCCCTTGGGAATGAGAGCCAGGAATGTCGAGTTCAGGGCCCAGAGCATTTGCTTGTTATTCTGGGATTCTTGTACCACTACCAATAAATCTAATTTGATAATTTTCCAAAATTCCTAAAAAAATTCAATTAGAAAGCCATCTAGACCTAGAGCCTTACCTTTTTTCATCATGAAAATAGTCTTCTTTAGTTCCTCTATGGCTATTGGTCGCATCAGTTGCTCCTTAATATCCCAGGAAACTAGAGAGGGAATACAAGAGAGTATTTGATCCTTAATAGCCACTTCCCCCTACCATTCTTCTTCGAATAAAGAAGCAAAATACTGCATAGCTTCATTACAGATATCCCTTGTAGAAGAGATAACCTCTTCCCTGTCCATCACCAAATATGTTATCATATTACCATGTTGTCTAACTTTAACTAAATTGAAGAAGAAAGTAGCGTTCTTGTCCCTCTCTTGTAGCCACTTGATCCTAGCTTTCAAGTTCCAAAATATTTCCTCTCTCAGCTCCCATTCCTCCAAAGTCTTAACAGCCCTCGCTTCCTCCCTCAATAAAAACTCAGATAGCCCCTCCTCCCTGATCAATCTGGTAATGTCATTCAGCTCCATTTGTGCCTCCTTTTTCTCCTGGAAGATGTTCCCAAAGCTCTGAGTATTCCACCATTTGAGTTGGTACTTCATGAATTGGAGAAGCTTAGCGAAAATATACATTGCTATACCTGCAGTAGGCCTCCCTATTCTCCACCACTCAACAACTCATCCAAATAGGTTTGGGTCCTTGAACCACATTAGTTGAAACTTGAAAGGCGGCTTCTGATGCAAACAAGTAGAAACAATGGTAAGCTTAATGGGCTAGTGATCTAAGCCTCTCCAATCTAAGATCTCAAAGCTTAAAGACCACAAGTCACCCACCCAAAAATAGGAGGTCATAAATCTGTCAATGCGCTTAGCAATGTAGCTGTCACCCATTACATGGATTAATATCCACCAAGTTAAGTTCCAAAATCTTGTCTTGAAGCAAAATGGAAGATGGCTCCAATCTTACGTTACCTCCCATTTTTTTTGTTAGGTCCATGATAGAATTAAAATCACCAGCCATAATCCATGGCAGGTAAGGAAAACCTCTATGAACCAGATGAATATTATTCCAAACAAGAAGCTTACCAAAATTAGTAGGGGCATAGACATTCGATAGAAGAACATACTCCCCCCACTTAATGCATAAGGAGACCATAGATAATGAAGATCTAAAGGTGATCCAGGACACCGATTGAGCCTTACATGGATTCCAGAGACAAGCCATACCTCCCATAGACCCCTGGGCACCTATGCACTGAGATAAACCTTGCCTCCATATCTTAGGTGCATGACCCATCATATACTCCATGGAAACCTTAGTTTCTTGAAGAAAGAGAATATCTAGATAGTGATTCCTAACCAATTCCCAAATAGCTTTTTGTCTAGGACCCCTGTTCAAGCCCCTTACATTCCAAGAAATAATAATCATTTTGGAGGAGATAAGAAGTGGGAATCTAAGGTCTTGACCAACCCTAACTCAACCAAATTTTCCCTAATCATCTTTATCCTCTCCATGTCCTTCTTCCATCCCAATTCAAAACTTTTCTTAGAAGCACCCTTCTTACCATCCTTTTGAAGAATTCCTAGGTGAGGAGGAGCCTTACCTCGCTTATCCACCTTTAAAGCCCTTGTTTGTGTTGGGAGATCCCCAACCTCTACTCCCTAAACTAGATCAACATTTGATTCAAGAATAGTCTGTTCCCCATCCTACCCATCCATGATCATAGGTAAGGTAGCTTCCTCTGGAAGCGTTGAGTGAGAAATGGAAGAATTTCCAGCCATTCCAGACCCCCCCACAAGCTGCTCCACACTAATTAGTCCTGGGTTAACTTCTTGCTGGCCCAAATCATCAAAAACCTCAAACCTATTAAATGAATCCTCATTCTGATGCTCCATTAGGGACCTCTTATGACCTCTATTTTAGTTGTAGGCCTTAACTTGCACAAAACCTTTAGGATCCTTTCCAGCACTAGCTCCAACCTTCTTCCCTTTGTTAGCACCATTGGCACTACTCGGGGGAGGTGGGGGTGAAGGTTGATGTTCATCCATTTTTGCCTTCAGGCACCTTCTAACTAGGTGTCCATACTCGTGACAAAGGTGTCATATAAAAGGGGGGGTCTCATAGTCCAATTACTGCACCTAGGAGTATGAACCTGCACACATCTCCACCGCGTCTAGCAAAGGTCTACTTAAATCAATTTCCACACAAATTCAAGCAAAGTTCATGAATTTATTACCTAAGGTTTGTGAGGAAGACCCCACTAGATTTCTTAGCATTGAAGCTATCATTTGAAAAACATCCTCATGGTAGCATTCAATAGACATTTTGGGTAGACGTACCCACACTGGGACCCTGTTTGGCAATTCCTTAGTAGGGTTAAATCTGGCATGCCATGGTTTCACAAAGAGCCCAACCTAATTATAAAAATAAGGTCTGCCTTCAAAAACCCTATTTTTATCAGCCAAACAAATGAATGTAACCATGAAAAAATTGTTTGCCAGCAGCGTAACCTCCATCTCACCCTCTGGCTCCCACACTCTTCGAGCCCAATTCTCCAAAAAAGGGAGGGAGACTCGTAGTCCCAAAAACTTGTAGTATAGTGAGTGCTTAGAGTAATACTCCATATCTTCAGCTATCATATCAAATAGGATTACTAGTTTTGGTCTCTCCTTATAGCACTCCAGGCATCCATTAACCTTTGTGATCCTTGATCCCCCTATCGAAATTATGTCAAACATCCCTGGAGTTTGGCTAAAAACCATATTTTCCAACATCTTGGCATCCTACCCCTCCTTATTCCTGCCTACCACTTCACTAAAACTCCTATCCATCCTAGCCTGAGTCAGCTCATTCTGAGCCATAGTCATGCCCCTCCTGATCCATGCCTCCACTTATGTGTCCACCTCCCTCTACCTTCCTTCACCTAACCATCTACCCTTCCCTTTGCAGCCCCAGGATTCACTGAAACAAGCCAGGGCATGACTGCCCTAGCTTGGAAACGAGTTGTAGACCTTGTCCATGCTCTCGATCATCCCAGTTCTTTATTTTAGTTTTTTTTATATCCTATTATAACATTAAATAGTGAATTTATATTTCAAATGGTAAAGAAAATTCTATGACTATCATACACATAGTCCACCTTTTGCATAGTCTATCTTGGAATTTTGGGGAGTTGGAGGGTCTAACAACTTGACCAAGGGATGATTTTTTATGGATAATTTATTTACCAATTATATAATATTATAAAATTATTAATTAGTCTAATAAAATATGGGAAGTACCATCTATTATCTTAGATAGAGGGTACTTCCCCTTATGCATAAACTGGCAGGTTTGAGAAAGAGTGACAAAGGGATGAGACAAGAGATGATTGAGCATTAAGGAGAGTTTTGTAAAGTTGTTAAAAACCTAGGCCAACATGATATAATAATCAAGAAAATGTGAAACTCAATAGGTGGTCCAAACCCTTAAGATTTGCAGTCAGGCCTAGTGGGCAAGGTTTAGGCCTAAAAGCCAAATAAGGGGTCAACTTCCTTTCCATCTTTGGGTAAGATTTAAAACCAATTATAACATGTTTATATGATGAATTTGGATATGTATGAGCTATTTAAATGTAGGAGATGCCATGGAAAGGTCATTTTTGGACTTTAGGATAACTCAAGCCTATGTAAATAGAGAAAAGAGCTCGATAAGGCATCTTTGAGTACTCATATATTCTCTAAAGCTTTGAATGTAAATACAAGAAGGTTAGAGGTGTTATTTAGGGCCTTGAAAAATGATATTATGAAATTTTTTTCTAGTTTAAACATCATAACTTTATGAATAAAGTTTAAGTGGGTAAAACAAGCCTGAGCTCATCAAAACCCTTGCTAATGACTAGTTTGAGAAGATTGAGAAATAGTGTACCTAAATGGCATGGTTTGAATATATTTATGATTGGAGGTTGTAAAGGACTCAATAAGGATCCCTAAAATTAGGATGAATTGTATGTAATTATATAAATGGCATACAAAATAGGGTTTCTTAAATATTTTTTGCATTGTGTAGGTTATAGGAGGTTTCAAGAGATGAAATAAATTTTAGAAGAAATATTAGGACTTAAAATAACTCCCTATATCAATTTAATGAATTTTAAAAACTCATAAGTCTTCCAACTAGAGCTATCATCTAAGCTAGTCAAAACTGGCATAGTGAACATGATGGTAAGAAGTGTGAGAACTTCAATTGGATGGATTTTTAAGGTGTATAACACCTATAAGGCCATGGAAAGCCAATTAGAAAGCCACTTGTCCCTTATAACCTTGCATAGTCCATTTTACCCTCTCTTATCATGCACATGTAACTCCTTCTCTTAGCATGACAAGTATCCTTATGACCTTTGGAATTCTCTCTCTCTCTCTCTCTCTCTCTTTCTCTCTCTCTCTCTCTCTCTCTCTCTCTCAAGTTCTATAAGAACTAGAAATTTTGGCCTTTGTAAATCATGCTCCACATGAGTATGTAAAACACATGATCATTTTCATATCATGGATCAATAAATATTATTGATTTTTACCTCTTCCATGACTATTCATAGTGTGTTTTACTTGGATGATTGATCTTACTTATTGATGACTCTTGTTCCCTTAGCATGTTATCTCATTATTTCACCTATTTGCAGTTATAAAGTCTCTTCCTTTAGGTCATGTGAAGTGTTATAATAAGTATCAAGGTTGAGTGAATCCTATTCAATAGTTTAATTCTAGACCTCTTGTCTAGTCCTCCTAGCATAAACACTCATCCATAATCTCATAATGAAATATTGATGTGAGAAGATGTAGATTGAAAAAGTGTATGTTTGGTTAGTCCCTTGTTCTCATGTGTAACATGTATCTAGTTGGAATTCATCAAATAATTTGGTATATAACCTCCTTTAGAATATTTTGCTTTCAATTTTATCTCTCCCTTTTCCCTCACAAGCATATGTGTAGTATTGATCCAAAGTGGTATATCAAGGGAGCTATCCCTATCTAGAGATTCACCTCACTCTTAGGTTCACCCATAATCTAGAGGTATTTAAATTATTCCACTTGGATGAGGAGAGCTAAGACATCTCATCAAAGGGTACAAATCCAAGTGAAAATAGTTTTTGGCATGCCTGATGTCGTCAAGGTCTAAGAGAGTGGGAATATTCTTGGTGTGTCTTTATTCTAATAAACTTTTGGAACCAAGCAAGATAACACTAATGGTGACACTGAATGACAACTTTTAGCTGTAAGCAGCCCAAGTATATATTTTTGAAATTTTTGATCAGTTTTTGTGTTTTTTTTGGAATATGAGGTTTATATGGATAGTTATGGCCAATAATCATATCATGAAACCTTCTTATCATCCTTGTTATGAATCAATTTTTACCCCTCAATAGTCCTATAAAATGGATATCAATCATTTTATCCATAGAAACCGTATAGCCCTTCATTTCCCTCTCCATATGTATACCATGATGTTGAACAACCCTATGAAGAAGGTTATCAAGAAACCTATCAAGAAACACATCTCTATTAGTCCTAATATGAGCCACATTGATATGATGATGACTATCATGCTCAAGGTTACTCTTATGAGTCTTTTCATGATAAATCAGATGATTCCATAGATTATACACAAAGATATTATTGGCAAGATGTAGTTCCTACTTATGTAGATGTTAATCCTTCTAATTAGTCCAAGAATTCACTTCCCTATGAGCTTACTAGTGATTTTCTCTTTCTTGAATCCATTCATAAACCTTCTCTTTCACCTCACACCCAATTTCCACTACACCTTATATTCCATCTCCTTCACATGATCCCATCCATCAACCTCCCACCTCACCCCTTATTAAGGAAGAGCCTATCTTGAGAGAAGCAAGTGAAAAAGAGAAAACTAAATTTATGGATGATCAAGAAGATCTCATGAGTGACTATGAGCAAGAAATAACCATAGGGACTCCCCTTGGTGAACAAAAGGAAAATCCACAAGCTAATGCCTCCATATTTGAAGGGATGTGTGTCCATGAACTAGACTCTAATGCCTCCACTTTTGAAGGGATGTGTATCCATGAGGAATGTGGACAAGACCTAAAGATAGAGGTATTTGAAGAAGACTCCATGTTTAATAATGAATTTGTGGATGACCATATCAAACATGAAGTGGAGTGTACTATCAAGGATGAAGGTCAAGTCACTCCTCAAGAAGTGGTAGTCCTAAGAGAGTATCATGAGACCAAGGTATAGGAAATAGCTCTTGAAGATGGCTTCATGAGAAGAATATTTATGGAAGAAGTTTAATGACATATGCAAATAATTTGATAAGTTGGGTAAAGATTTTTATTATCCAAAAGATTTCATATTTGATGACAAGTTTGCTAATGAGTCTAATTAAACACGATCTTGAGTTTTCAATCAAACATAAATATGAAGGTCATTCTGCTGGTCAAGAACCTATTATCATGAAGACATTTAATGATTCTAGTGTATAAGAATTTGTAAACATGGATAATGATTTCAAGGTAGTTCTTGTTATACCTAAAAGAAATTCAAGAGATCCATCTAAGGTAAAACCACATTCAGGGATGTGGGAACATGGTGAGGGAAAGTTTGGTTCTTCCAAACATCAAGCACATTATGTCAAGGATGAGAGCAAGGCTGAGAAGACTGTCATATTTTCAAATTTTCACATCAAGGGCCAAGTACATGAGAAGGTTGAGACTATTTGGATGCAAGAAGAAGCCATTTCCATTGTCAACCTATATGGAGATACTTGGTTCTCATTAAACATCATGCTATTGAAGTTGGAAAAAACCATGAAGAAGATGGAGGCATCAATGATAAAGGATAAAAGGACACATGACTCACTAAATATTTCATGTCATGAAGCAAGGAAGGTTTCAAAATTCCCCTTTGACCTAGGAGGGAACTATGCTTAATTGTTATTTGTACATAGTTATTTACTTTTTGCTTTTCATAAGTGCTTTGAGCACATGTGTGTGTCTTGTTAGTGTGTTTGATTTTCTTTGTAGGTGTCTTTTGTTTTGTGTGGTTGAGGTAGTCAATTGGTATTATCTTTTTCAATGATTTTTGTCAATGTTTAAAGTCTTCTTGTGTGTTTTAAACTTCATATGATTCCCTAAGCCCAATGGACTGATAAGTCTATCGTCTTTAGTATATCAGGCATACTACCCCCATGAGTCACCAATTTAATGACCAAATTTGATCCTACAAGACAAATTAGGGCCCCTATAGGTAAAAATTTGAGTTTTAAGTGTTTTTAGGGTCTAATATTTTGTCATGGGGTGCACTATAAGTTATTTTATGTCATTTAATGTCATCTTATCCTTAGTCTTAGTCTAATTAGTCAATGTGTCATTTTTAGTCATTTAAAAGTCATTTTAGGGGTCATAAATGAAAATGGAATGGTTTATAAGGTGTTAAAGTGTCCTAAGTTCCTTTAAAACATCTAAGAGGTTAGATTCCCAATCAAGAATGTTAGACCCATCTAAATCTTGTAGATTATCTAATTGAAGATCAAGAAACTAACTAAAAAGAGGGATTTTATCACTTGTAAAACTCATGAGGGAGGGTGAGATGTGGGATAAAATCATGGAATGACTATTTAGCTTACTTATATCCATTTACATAATTGAGGTACTCTGAAAGTGTGAAAATTGAGATAAAACTATTTTCCTCCTTTTTCACCCTTTTAGACACACATAACCAGTTAGCAAGTTTGTGCTTGGTATGGATAGTTGAAGAATTTTAGGTCAAATGAATTTGGGAGGTGAAATTAAAATTATATAGATTAATTTTGATAAAAATATTTCAATAATTAGGCAACTATGCTTTATGAATCATCCCTACAAGTTGACTATGTTTTTTTGCTTGCTAATATGTGTACCCTATAGGTTTTGATTTAGTTTGGATAATTCCATAAAATACAATTGATAATGTTGATTACATATAATGTTGGATTCATTTTATAATTATACATATTCTTTTTTTCATGTTTTAAGGTGTTTTGATAGGCAAAGTAGCTTAGATTGCAAGTGAATGCACTATACTATGTTACATGTAGTTTTTCACTATTTTTAGGATCTTCATGCTTGATCATGGATTTAGGGGGTTGTGATAGGTCATTTTTAATGTTTTAAATTTGATATTTATTCCCTTTACATTTAAAACTCATTCTCCAAAGCAACATTCCATAAGGTTATAGTTCATTGGATACATAATCAACTCCTAACTCCTTCTCAATCTTAGTCATGACTTGTGAAGGTTCTAAAAAAATCCATATAATTTTAATGAAGGTTTTATATCCATGGTATATCCTATTAAAACATGAAATAGTGAATTAAAATTTCAAATGCTAAAGAAACCGCTATGACTTTCATACACATAGTCCACCTTTTGCATAGTCTATCTTGGAATTTAGGGGAGTCAGAGGGTCTAACAACCTGACCAAGGGATGAATTTTTGTGGATAAGGTCTTTAAAACTTATATAATATTATAAAATTATTATTTATTTTGTTAAAATAGGGTAAGTGCCCTCTATTTTATCTCAAATAGAGGGTACTTCCCCTTATGCATAAACTAGTAGGTTTGAGAACGAGTGATAAAGGGATGAGCTAGGAACTGATTGAGAATTGAGGAGAGGTTTGGAAAGTTTAAAAACACACATTATAACATGAAATAACAAGAAAAAAAGGTGAAACTCAATAGGTGGTACAAACCCTTAAGAGTTACGGTTAGGTCTAGTGGGCAAGGTTTAGGCCTAGAAGCTAAATGAGGGGTCAACTTCCTTTCTAGATTTGGGTAAGATTTATAACTAGTTGGAACATGTTTATAGGATGAATTTGGATATATATTATCTATTATAATGTAGGTTAGGACATGGAAAGGTCATTTTTGGGCTTTAGGATAACTTAGGCTTATGTAAATGGAGAAAAGAAATTGATAGGGAATCTTTGTGTACTCATATCTTCTCTAAATATTTTCATGGAAATAAAATAATTTTAGAGGTGTTATAGAGGGTATTTAACAATTATTTTATGAATTTTTTTTGTGGTTCCAATGTTAGAACTCTATGAATAAAGCTTAAGAGGGTAAAATAGGCCTAAGCTCATCAAAATCCTTGCTAGTGACTAGTTTGAGAAGATTGAGAAAGTAGTGCACCAAAATGGAATGAATTGAATATAATTATTATTGGAGTTTTTATATGAATTATTAAAGTTGACTACCATTAGGATGAGTTATACAAAATTGTATAGATAGAGTACAATATAGGGTTTTATTGACTATTTTGTGTATTGTGCAGGTTATAGGAGGTTTCAAGAGATGAAATAAAATTTAGAAAAAATATTAGGAATTAATATAACTACCCATGTCCATTCAATGCCTTGGAAAAAATATTAAGTCTTACAACCATAGCTCTCTTCTCAACCAGTCAAAAATGGCACAGTGAACATGATGGTGAGAAGTGTAAGAACTTTAAGTGGATGGCTTTTTAATGTGTGACTAATGCCTCTAAATCCATGGAGGGTATTGAAACATGTAATTAAATAAATTTTATGGATTTTCATGGAAAAATAAAGAAAAATTTGAGGCTAAGTGTTAAAAGTGTGAGAAAGAGGATTTTCTTAGATTGTAGATGGTGATAGCTCATTTTAGGGAGATTTCAAATGTTCAAGACTAAAAAAAATACATGGAGAGATGTCTAAAACCCTTACCTCTAATTAAATTAATTATACCTATCCCTAGTCAGTTATTAGGTGTTCAAAAAGCCCAAATGAAGAAGGTAGGTTTTTGAGCCAACAAAGGGACTTCTATGCCACTTTTCATGAGTTTTATGACTGCTAAAGCCACTTGTCTCTTCTAAACTTACATGGTTTATTTCACACTCTCTTCCCATGCACATGTAACTAATTCTCTAAGCATGACAAGTGTTCTTATGACCTTTGTAATTCTCTCTTCTCCTCTCTCTCAAGTTCTATAAGAACTAGCCATTTTGGCCTTTGTAAATCATGCTCCACTTGAGTATGGTAAAGCCATGCTCATTCTATACCATGGATCAATAAACACTAATTATTTTTACCTCTTCCATGACTATTAATAGTGTGTTTTATTTAGATTATTTATATTTCTTAGTGATTACTCTTGTTTTTTTAGCATGTTGTCTCATTCTTTCACCTATTTGTAGTTGGAAAGCCTCTTCGTGTAGGTCATGTGAAGTATTCTAGGAAGTGTCAATGTTAAGTGAGTTAGCCTATTAAATAGTTTCATTCAAGACCTCTTGTCTAGTACTCCTAACTTAAAATTCATCCATAACCTTATAATGAAATATTGATGTGAGAAGATGAAGATTGGAAAAGTGTATGTTTGGTTAGTCCCTTGTTCTCATGTGTAACATGAAGTTGGTTAGAAGTCATCAATTAATTTGGTGTATCACCTCCTTTAGGATAGTTTGCTTTAAGTTTTATCTCTCCCTTATCCCTCACAATAATAGGTGTAGTAGTGATCCAAAGTGGTACATCAAGGGAGATATCCCTATCTAGAGATTCACCTCACTCTTAGGCTCACCCATAACCTAGAGGTGTTTCAATTGTGCCACTTAGATAAGGAGAGATGTGACATATCCTAAAAGGGTGTAAATCCAAGTGATAACATTAGGTTTTATCCATATATTTTCCCTCATATCAATGATTTAAACCTCAACATAGCCTTTTACTTCATGTCAATCTTTTAAGAGAGGTGAGGTGTCTTTTAGGGACATGTGGCATCCTATGATTAGTCCTTAAGCTCTAGCTGTACTCTATTTTGACCATCATGGGGCCTTACAAGGCCAAATACTCATACACCTAGTTATGATACATGGTATCCTATGAATGGGTTAGTCTCTCCCAAGATCTGACATTTATGGTAGGTTTTAGGGATTGACTACTCTAAAATATTATAATGTGGAATTATTTAAGTGGATCAAGCTCTCCTAGTCTCTGACATCTCTAACAAGCTTGAGGGACTAGATACTCTAGAAACTCATGATGTAGCATCCTCTAAGTGGGTTAGGGTATCCAAAGATTTGATATTTCTAGGGGATTGGTCATTATGACAACTCATAATGTGGTATCTTTTGAGTGGGTTAGGCTCTCCTAGGCTTTGATATATCTGACAAGTTTAGGGTATTAAACACACTAACAACTTATGACATGGTATCCTATAAGTGGATTGGGATCTCATAAGATATAACATCTATGATAGTTCTAGGGGACTAGATGATTTGACATGGTTCAATGTGGCCTCCTCTAAGTGGGTTAAGCTCTCTTAGGATTTGACATCTCTAATAGGTCTAGGGGATTGGCCACTTTGACATGATATGATGTGGTACCCTCTGGGTGGGTCAAGATATGACATCTCTGATAGGTCTTAGGGACTGGCCACTCTGAGATGGTACTACATGTCACCCTTTGAGTGTGTTTATACTTTTTAGTTTCTCACATCATTGTCAATCTAAACATAGATATTCTCTAGTTGTTAATTTATTCTTGTGAAATCTAGGAAAACTATTAAGTAAAAATGGAAAGACTTAAAATCCATTAATAACTTACTGACCACCATTAAGTCTTTGATTTATTTCATATGACATTAGGTCTATAAATTTGGGAAGGAATCGATACTCTAATAAATTTTAAAATCTAAACTACAATTTTAGTGCCCTAAATCCTTAAAATAAGAAGCCTACATTAGTCATAAACTAAACAAGGCTTGACATTACTTGTGGAAATCGGGGAAACAAAATATTTTAAGGATTTAGTTTAGGTGAAGCTAGATAGAATAAAAAAATGGACCTAGGAGCTCTAGTTTTGATCATTTTTAGGAGGGGTCTCTCATTTCTATGAAAAGGGGATGTGTTGGCCATGACAAATGACAACTTCAGTGAGGAAAGTGATGATAAGCAATTAGAACCCAACCACTTAATTTTCTTCCCTTGCATAGAACATAAATTATAAGATAGATATTCATATGCATCATATAATAAAAAACAATAAAGTCACATAATAACAATTTTCATATTGAGATTCTATCCTATATATGGCCACTAATGTGTGCAATAAGTGATTCTTAATTTTTCCTTTAATCCTAGACTCTACTAGAGCAACATAGGTTAGACTAGGTATTAATTTGATTCAAGGGTGTCAATGGATTAATGGATTGGAGGGATATGGCTTGGGAATTACTTTACTTCCAGATAGGAATCCATATCCCCAATATATATGCCTTTGGTCCCATTTAAAGATTTGCTCTACTATTAGCTAGGTTGAAAAGCCTTTGATGGAGGTTGCCTGTAGGGCCCTTTTGAGGAAAACTTTGATTCTATATTATACATTATTTTACTATATTTTTCCAAGCTTTCCTATGAGAATATTTTCTTTTATTAGTCTTTTTTAATAAGGGTTCAATATTAAGGCAAGGGTGAAAGGATGATGAGGAAGTTCTAAATACCTAGTGAGTCCTTGATTAGCTTGAATAGTCTTGTATTTTTCTTAAGATATTACATTAATCATGTCTTGGTGAATTTATTAATATGTGGGTTGTTATAAAATACACTTATTTATTTAAAATAATTGGCCTCCTAGATATAAAATGTAAAAAATCTTTCATTACCATCCCTAACTTGTGTGGATCAAATATTCAACCTGGGTCTTCCTACTTCTCAACAATTCTTCCCAAGCTTGGGCCATCACATGAAGTGGCTACTAGTAGGTAAGGGCATTATAGGAACATCAAAAAAATAAGATGCAAACTAAAGGAAAAAAATAATAGCAAGCACATAACAAAATCAAACACAACAAAAACAAACCTATATAATATATACATTACCAACCCTTGACAAGATTACTCGCTAGATAGGATAGTCAAAAAATAGTGCTTCAAGAATTATCTATTTACTTCAAGTGGTAGTTGGTTACCCTCAAAATCCTTGAGGTAGAAGGAATTCTAACCCATGATTTTGGTTATCTAGTATGTGCCAATCTAGAGGGGATCAAATATGTTAGTTTTTTTCCTCATGAGCCTTGTCCCACATTAGGACTAGGTCAGATATTCAAAAGGTATTGATATTTTCTCTTTTATCAAACCACCTTTTGATTGTATCCTAATGTTTGTTGAAATTTAATAGAGATTCATCCTAAGCTTCCTATAATTGAATTAGGTCCAAGAGTCTAGAATTCAACTTATCATTTAGTTGCATGAATTTTTACATGACTTTATAAGTTGATAGCCTACGTGTGATTGACATGATCAGATCCAGACCATAAACTAGAAGGAAAGGAGAGGTTTTGAGGGATTTTTTATACCTAGTGTGGTCTACCCATAGAGTAAAGTTTAGTAATGAGTGTCATTCTTAGGGCTTCTCTCTAGGTAACTTCTTGATTTCATATATTAAATTATTATTAGTGGACTCTGCCAACCCATTCCCCTATGGGTATTACTTGAATGAGAACATTAGTGTGATTCTATTATCATAGGCCTATTATATGAATTTTATAGATTGTAAGGTAGGATCATTATCACACACTAAAGAGATGGGGACTCCAAAATGATTGGTCATTATGTTTTCAAGGAACTTGATGATTTTAGTAGCAGTGTTTCTTTTAGTTTCAACTACATCAAACCACCTCATGCAATAGTCTATGCCTATGAGGAAAAACTTATTATTAGATAATGAACTAGGGTTGATGAATATCATGAAATCCAATCCCCACTTGGCAAATGGTGTTGTCTCCATGACACATAGTAGTGGCATTACCACATGGATTTATCTTTTATAAAAGGTTTGGCATTGATGGAAAAAATGAACATGGGCATAAACATCTTTGAATAGTGTGGGATAGTAATAGCCTACTAAAAGAACTCTATGGGCTATGGTATTTTTTGTAGGATGACTAACTCTCATTTTTTCATAGAAACTTGCTATTATTTATTTAGCCTCTTCTTGTGACACACACCTAAGGTAGATTCTCTCATGGTTCTTTCTAAAGATAACTCCCTTTTTCAACATATATTATATATCCTTCAATCAAAGGGCCCTCTTCTATGTATGGTTGAGTCCCAAAGGTTGGTTTATATAGATTATGAAATTCATGATAAAGGCATACCATTATAATTTTATCACTCTCCCTTGGTATACTTGGTGGATAGTTATCCTCATATGTATCTGAGCTATTAATTGGGTGAGGCCCTATCCTCTAACTAGCTTGGTTGATTTGATTTTTAAGTTGTACTCTTGTCATTTTGTTACCCATTAGCCTTTGCATTATCCCAACTCATTATGCCCTAGAATATACTTTATTATTGGGTCTAGGATAATTACATGCACTATATTCTTGAGGATGTAGTGTCTAAATTTATTCACTACCTTGACTAGGGTGTAGGCATATTTGTCCAAGGTAGAATATCTTAGCTCCACATCCTTAAGATAGGTCCTCATGAAATTAATAGGGTGATATTTTCCCTTTAAACTTTAGGTGAGACAAGTAGTAATGGTGTGTTCAAAATCAAAGGGGTAGATATATAAATCTTGTCTATAGTATGGGCTAATGAGAAATATGGATTTCATAATGGCATCTTTGATATCCTAAAAAACTTTCTTTGATTTAGCATGCCATTCTAATTTCACATCATGTTTAAACATTTCATTCAAGGGTTTTAATATTTTATGAAATACATAAATAAACTTATGCATAAAGTTAATTTTCCCAAAGAAATATTTTAGTTCTTTCTTAATATTAAGTAAAGGAAGTTTAGAAATTACGTTCACTCTTTTGAGATCGATAACAATACCTTATTTTGTGATAATGTGATTGAGAAGTTTACCTTTGATGACACCGAACATGTTCTTCTTTGGGTTTATGTAAATTTCATAACTTCCACATATCTCAAATACTTTTTCCAAATGGTGTATGTGATTTGACTTATTTTTTTCAAAACATAGTTAGGTCATCGATGTAGATTATTATGCACTTATCAATCAATCCTTTAAAATCAAATTCAATCACTCTTTAGAAAGTTTCACCAACATTGATCAATCCATAGGGCACTCATTTATAATTAATTATGCCCCATTTGGTGGTGAAGGCGGTCTTAGCCTAGTCTTCAAAATTAACTAAGACTTAATTATATCTAGAAAAGTTATCCCAAAAGAGCATCATTTGAGATCCACTAAACATTTAGATCACTTCATCAAGGGAAGTTAATGGGTAATTATTTGTATCTTAATCTTTGTTTAAGTCCCATAAGTATATCATAAGTTAATTTCTCCATTTTTATTTCACACACACACTAGGTTGGCCACCTAGGTAGATTAGTAGACCAAGAAAATTATCTTACATAAAGAACCTATGGACTTCCTTATGTATTAAATGATCCATGATTAGGTTTATTGGCCTCTATATTTGGCTAAATGATTTATTACTAGTTTTAAGGGGAATAGTGTGAGTGATAACTATCAGGTAGAAGACCTTAAGATATCCATAGGCCTAAGAAATTACATCCTTATACCTTAACAATAACCTTTATAATTTCCCTAATTTGTGGTTTGTCTAGTCAAGACCTACATTGACCATCTGAGGATTTTTTGGGATTGAGATTGATGATTCAGCACTTTTGGTCTTCTAACTTAGGTTTTTTCACTTATAATGTGGGATCCAAGGTATCAAACACTCTTTATAACAAGATAATACATTTTGGGATCTAATTCAAATAAATATTTAGGATCTCATCTTTATCTAGCTCATTCCCTAGGTTATCTATCTTACTCATCTATAACTTGGGTCTCAAATATTAACTCATTACTAAGAAATTGGATGATTTGATGATCATAATCAAAGACCTAAAAGTTTGTCACATTTTTAGGAATAGAGGGACATGGTAAAAGTTCCATAAATAACTCTTATAACTTAGTGTCATCTAGGGGTTAAGTTAGCTACCACAAATTTTAATGAGTTAGCTACTTGGTTTTCCTCCTAAAGGATGGGGATGATATTAAATGTGTCAAACATCTTGATTAGGTCCCAATCCCTATGCTTATTATAGACACTATAAATCTACACACCTATGTTTTTGAATGTCAAAAATCCCCCTAGACCTACTTAGGATCCCTTTAGGACCAACTTACACCTATCTAACCTCACCAAACCCATCTACACCCATTTTCACTAAGATAAGTGAACTTGACCTTTAAGACCCTTTTCCTTTAGACCCTGACTATTGATGGTTAAGGTGACCATTAATAGTTAGCTTTGGGAACCCCTGACCATCAATGGTTAGGATACACCTTTTAAAAAACATGTAAACCACCTGTATTACTTCTCTAAACATAACTTATCTAATTTTAGTAATGAGCCTTTACATGGATGAATTATATTTATATGGCCCACTTACACCTTCACTTACACCTCTTGCTTATGCCTATAAGAGAAAGAGGCCTAAGAGGTTAAATCCATCTACAATAAATATTAAGAGCTCAGGCATTCAATAGTTTTCTTTTGCAAATAAATTAAGTCAATCAATGATATCGATGTTATCAAGCATTATCAGCCATCTTTTTGAGAGCTAACTCACCATCATCTCTCAACCAAGATTTTAGGTACCATTACTCTACTATAATCAAGCCAAATTCCACAAATAGGCCAACTAACTCAACCACTCACCTAACCAACTTTTGATAAGACACATACTTATTTATAAATATTCACATGCTTTAATTCCATTTTTAAATCAACCTAATCCTTACACAACTCCCAAAATTAATCTATGGGATCCCATCATTCAACTATTGATCAAATGTAGAAATACACAATTAACCACCAATAATCAAACCCTAAATGCTAATGATCAAGCATAACCACCGATGGTCACCCCAACCATCGATGGTCACCTATGGCACCAAAAACCAAAAAACTATTTTCACCCACCTATGCCCAACCAAATACAATTTTCTATGTTTCTGACCACTCACAGACCTCTTTCAAATTTTTTGAAGCATACCCCAAACCCCTAGCACTAGTATTACTTAGTTTATCACTAATTTGATCATTTATAGTTTATTTTTTTAGCAAGTATTCTAGTGTTCAATTTTAGTAAACTTCTTTAATTGATGCAAGTACCATATTTCTAGTTTTATAAACTTAATTATTTAAAACATGTAGATTGATAGGCCCTAAGAAAGCCCTCACTTTTGAGATCTATCTATCGCTAGGTAATCCACCCAACTATCTATCTAATGAATAAGTTTGCTTTAGTGCTTTTTTAGCTATAGGTCTTCCTCCCAATCCAAAGAGGAGCTCTTCATAATGTTTTGATTTAGCACATGCAAAACCAAATAGGTTTTTCAACCATACCTATATCAAGTTTCTTTTCTCTCTTTCTTTATAACTTAAAGTGAAAATTTACATGAAACACTTATATCTCCTGAGGTATGATAGCTTGGATTGAAATTTAGTCTTGATCTAGTTGAATACTATATTAGAGTCACTAAATACTCATTTCATTTGACTTGTGTTTCAATGCAAATTATAATCCAAGGATTAGTGCTTCATACTCTACAAAATTATTTGTGTAAGGAAATTATAACCTATACAAAACTAAATGTCTCCTCCCTATGGGTATATAAGTAGAAAATTAGCCCTACTACCTTATTTATAATGACCTCCATCGATATATAGAGACCATAGGTTGGGTATGTTTGGGAAATGGCTAGCTTGGTCTTTGGGCAAATTTATGCTCAATGTGTAGATTCTTAGATATGAGGACACTAGGTTCACTTTCTCATTAATGGAATTGTACTCAATTATAATGTGTTTCATGTAAGGTTATCTATCTATGTAGATTTGGTTGGCTACTCATCTCCATGGTAACCATATATGGGATAAATTTGTGGCCATATACCTATTTAGGGCTTTGGACTAATCTTTACTAAGGATCATGTCATAGGCTTCAATAATATCTACCACTTGGATGTTTGTGAAGTGTTGAATTCTAGGCTTAGAATCTAACTATATGTGGACATTTAGTATTTCCCCTATTGTATGTAAAGGTAAATGAAAATAATATATTAAATCAATCCTATCTCAGAGAAGATAAATCCTACTTAATCTTTTGATTATTGATACGTTAGATATTTAGGGTTATGACCAAGATGGATCAACTAGATCTAGCCAAAGTGTGTATTACCAAAAGAATACCACTATGGAGGGTTCCAAAGCCTTCAATCATTAAAAACTATGAAATAACCCTAGTTAGGTCTTATGGTTTCATATTCACAAAATTAAATGACAAGGAAAGTCAATTCTAATCTAGTGCTCACCGAAGCTTGTGACACAAAATAGGGGTTAGTAAACATAAAAGTGAGTATGCATATGATAATCTTAATTAAGATATGTATAAGTAAAAACCTAATGCATGGATAGAGAAATATATTTAAAAGCCATTACTTATGCTACTTCTATCTACTAAAAAAGAGGAGTAAAGTCAGATATACTTACCTTGAAGATGAACCCATTAAGACACAATCTCTCCCTTGGATAAAGATGCTTTATAAGAGATTTTTGTGGTTTATAAAGATCATTAAGAAAGGCTAAATCATCCAATACTTTTCCATGAGATAATATTCTTCTCCTAGTATAAACCCCAAGCTATAACTCCTCAAGTAGAATGGTAGAAGAGCAAATTATAAATAAGTTCAAATAAATAATTAACTTTTGTTGTCTCTAATAAATGGAAATATGAATCTATAGATAAATATAACCTTAAACCTTTCTAAAATTTTAGTCGATAGGGTCAACCCAATTAGCTTTGTATCGTTATTGATAAAATCAAATTAGGTCTTGGTATAGGTTGGTTAGGGACTGACCTAGACCCTAAATGAGTTTTATAAATTAGAGTATATGGTTGATAGGGCTGATAGTGTATTTTAAACCATTAGAAAGGGTTTTTAGGCTAAGTATAATGAAGGTGAAAATGACTAGAGCAGGGTGTAAAAGAGGAAGCAAAGCTTAGGGTTTTTTTAAGAGATGGATGGATTGATAAAAATTGGTAATAAAGGGATAAAAGTCCTATGAAGCACCAATGGTCTACCCACCCCTTTCCAAATGCACCCTTAAGGCATGCACTTAGATAAATTGAGACTCAACGAGTTCTTACAAGAGATAAAGCATAAATAATTGGTAAGGTTTACAAATATTATGTGTATACATATGTCCTAGTTGAAGCTCATCATGTGTCACTTAGGTGTAATCATGGACGGTGTTTTGAGAAAATAACATAGCAACACACAATGTTGAATCTAAAAATATTACAATATTTTAAAGCATAAAATAACTAAAAGGGAGATAACTAAAAATAAAAGTAATGTGTACCTTGACTTAATTTTATCATTGGATGGTTATTTATTATTTTTTTAGTTTTGATCATGGAGGGCACAAAGACTACTTTTGATAAACCCAAAGATATAAAACTAAAGAACAAAAAAAAAACAAATGCAAGAAATCTAAGATAATTGATATGGTGTAGATGAGACATACTTAAAATTTTAGATAGATGGGGTGACAAATGCTAAGTTAGGACCAAATGACCAAGTCAAAATTTGGAGTAAATCAAGTAATAAAAAAAGCCAAGGCTACTAAAAATTAAAAAAATTAAACAAGTAAACTTTAAGTAAGAAATGAAAACTCACCAAGTCAAACCAAGGATACATGTAAGAAAAATGGCAATCAAACATCAATATGAAAGTAGTAACAATCCTTACTTAAATAAATATGAACAAGTAAAATGGTAAAATAACATTTATGAGTGAGAAACAAAAATCCTTACTCAATCATCAATGGAAAAAGTGCATAAAAGGGAAAAGAACATTGGTGACTGAGAATAAATAAGCCAACCTCACTCAACAATGGAAAAAGTGGATTAAAGTAGAAATAGACTCAGGTGTTCAAAAAAAGGAGGTATAAAAATGGAAAATGGGAAAATAAACCAAAGAAATTTTAGAGATGTAAATTAATGGTGTAAATAAAATAATCCATAGTTGATCAATATTTTTTTTTGTTCTAAGGATAGATAAAATTGAAACAAAGTAGTGTTAGCATGTTTTTAAGATGTGAGAAAGAGGAAATATAGAATAAGGAAAATAGATTTAGGATCACACTGACTGGTCAAGGGGGAAAATGAAATGGGTGGAGGGGAGAATGAAGGAAAAATTAAGGTAGAGAAAGTCTTTATTGAGTTTAATACGCTCAAATTAAGTTTTTTAAAACAATAGGACTTTTAACATTAAGGACCCTGAAGAACTTCTCCTAGACACACAAATCTTAGGTCAACAAATGAAGTATGTAGATCATCCCATGAAATATATATGCATGAAAATTAAAATGGACCTACCTTCCCATAACATGTTCCCCATTCCTAAGGACCCCTTACAGAGCCATCAGTCTACTATGAAGATTGGGTACTTGTATGTGAAAGTAAGTAGCACCATAGAGTGTTCTCTTATTCTAAACTATTGACCTATTACACCCCAATGGACCTCAGCTCTATCATGAGGCCAATTATGGAGTTTGATATTTTATTAGAGATAAGATATGTGCTTGAATCACATCGTTTGGTGTGATTTTGACTTTTCTCTTTGTATGTTTCCTTTTATATCATTTCCTTTTGTTTCAAATGATTTGGATTTTAAATTGTTTTATGGATTTTTTTATTCCTCCTCATACAAATTCATAAAACCAAAAATTGGTGCTAAAAATTACTATCATTTGAAGACTTTAGACTTGGTTCTTAAGAAATAAAACTTAGAGAGTGTGGTGTCTAAGAGTCTTGTTAATTTAGGTGAAATAAAAGTGTTATGTTAACTTTGACCTTGGTTTATCCAATGTGGAATGAAAGGAAAGGAAATCAAGAGGAATGAAACATGAAACAATTTGAATCACTTCAAATTTCAAAAAAATGTGATAAAGGTGAAAAAGGAATATAATGATGTTGAAGTGTGGTTCATTATCTTAAGAATGAGGAAAGTATAGGAAAACATGCTAACACTTTACTTTTGTGAATATTTTATCTACAAAAGAAGGAAAAGCTAAAGTTGAGAACAAGGGATCATGAACTTGTAACCATTGCAAACACATTCTAGAAAAGTAACACTAAATAAAATATGGCAAGTTTATGAGGAAGGCTTGGTCCTATCCATGTTCATACACTACAACTCATAAAATATAAACCCAAGAGGGTGCACACAGTATATTAAAAATAGAGTGATAAAAATGGTATTTGTGAGGAAATCCTGGTCCTATCCATGGTATTACACTATAAATCATAAAGGAAAAACCCAAGGGTTTCAAAAATTATTGAAAAATAAAGAAAACAAAGCAAAAGGAAGCCATGAGGAAGACCAGGTCCTATCTGTGGTTTTATAATGTAACTCATGAGAAAAGAGAAACCAAAGGACTAAAAAGGAGGGAACAAGGTTTGTGGAAAGAGAGACCGTTACAAAGGGTGAGACCCATGTAGGTAGCCTAAAAAATATGTTAGATAGATAGCATATATGAAACATAATAAAAAGGGAAAGTTCTAGGAAAAATACTTCTTTAAGAATTGTGCATTGGAGGGTTCTTTGAAAATATGGCCTTAATTAGTTTGAAGGAAATAGGTATGAAGACCAAGGATGTATTTTAATAAATAAGATCCCCATAATTTTTGGGTGTATTTACCTTCTTTGTTTTGAGTGTAGTATAATTTAAGGACAAGATCACCAACACTAAAAGTGTGAACTTTAACTCTTTTATTATGTTGTTTGGCAATACGAGTCTTATGTTGTAGGGTGAAAATATGGTGTTCATCAATAAGTTTAAGATTTTGAAGACAAAAGTAATGGAATTATTCATTGGGTATGATACCATGAAGATAGATATGGAGAGAGGGATGCTCAATTTATAATAAGAGGACTGATTCAAAACCATAGACTAGAAAAAATGGCATTGCCCCAGTGGCAGTGTGTAAGTGAGATAGGCCCAAAGAGTGGGATATAGATGAAGATGCCAATCCATGAAATTATCAAAAATTATATTTTTGAGGTTTTTATTGATAATTTTTTTAGTCACCTCAGCTTTGCCATTGCATTAGTGATGGTAGGGTGTGGAAAATTTATGATTGATTTTGAATTTAACACAAAGTTGTTTGATGTATTTATTTTTGAAATTACCACCATTATCAAAAATGATAGTATGAGGAAATCCAAAGTGATAAATGATTTTCTTAAGGATGAATTTATCAATAGTGGTGTCGGTGACATTGATGACAGGAATGGATTAGACCCATTTGGTGAAATACCCAATAGTTTGCCTTTGAGATCTAATCCCCATATTGAGAATGGTCAAGGAGACTCCACAATTTAAAGCTCATCAGGAGGTGAATGGATTAGATCATTGTGAAGCTGGTAGGGAGTACACATTTTAACAAACTTGATGACATATTTTTAGGAGTAGGCTAAAAGTAACCCATACATAAGAATTCTTAGGTTATATCATATATACTACAATGACCACCATAAATTCTCCATGTACTTGTTCAAAGAGAGGAGGGACCTCTTTTTTAATAACATAGTGGATCAAGGTACCTTTAGTGTTTTGATAATAAAATATGTTATATCGAAAGACATTTTAAATATTATTTGTGAATTTGAGTCTTTTCATGGGAATTGATGTTTAAAGGATAGGTTTGGTGCTAACGGAATTGAATGATGTCTTTATACCATTGGTTATGTCAAATAGTGATAGCTTCAATATGGTATATAAGTGAATATGGCGGTTGAATAGAATATGGGGACTTTCTTATTTGGATAAGAAAAGTAGAATCGGTAAAAACTTGGTGCAAATGAAATAAAGACATTGAAGAAGAAAGTGAATCATCAATAGAATTTTTAACTTAAGGGATGGGTTTGATAGTAAAATAACCAAATTATTTGGCAGGGGTATTGGCTATTTGATGATAATCAATGAGATTGTCACTTTTTCATTGATAATCACCATTAACATGCCAATAGATGAGTTTAGAGTCACCCAAAGCCTGTAGATATGTATTGTATAAATCAAGTGTTTCTCTCATGCCTAAGATTAAATCATAGTATTCTACCATGTTTTTGGTGTCATCAAATGTAAGATGAAATTCCAAAGGGATGATTTTACCAAGAGGGATAGTGAGGATACAACCTACCCCATCTCCTTAAATTTATTTTATACCATCAAAATGAAGGGTCCAAGTATCTTCATATAAATCAATGTTAATTTCAAGAAGTTATTTGATGACTAGTTTTTAGGAGAATTTTCAATGATGTCTCCAAGTTGGCCAAGAATGTTGATGAGGTGTCATGTGTGCTAGAATGATAATGATAAAGTGTGATTTAATAAGCTTTAGTGTTCCTACATGGTTCTTTAGTTTTTGACTTAGTGAGGTAATTAATAGATGATATTGATGGTATGGACATGCTGTAGAGACCTTATGGGATGTTATGAGTGCTTAGAGTGCTTATGGAAGTGAATAAAATTCATTATAATAGTCATATGAATGTCTAAATTCAAGTAGTCATCTTGATAGATAAGGCTGAGTAAGTAGTTTGATGACATCATATTACACACATGTGAAGGTTTCAATATTAGCTTGATATATATATAGATTCACCTATGTGAGGATATTATATGGTTGAAATTTTAGGTTTTGATATGGAGCGTAGAAAAAGTTATTAAGGTGAAAAGTTGGCTTCTCAAATAGATTTTACAAAGTTCCCATACTTAGCCAAATTTGTGATATCAAAGATTTACAGTGAGGATTCAATTAGATCAAGGATATAATAGTGATCATTTAATCTAAACAGATAAATATCTAACAAAGTGCATGATCTTTTTAGATATATATCAATGGTATGCATGAAGTCAATTTGTCAAAGGTTCCTTAGATTGCATGTGATAGTGACATGTGTCTCAATCTCATCAATTTGGTAGAAAATCAATGGCATGTGAGTGTTCATATAGATGGAGATCAATGAAGTGCATTGAATCAAATAGTCAATGCGTGTAGAAGGCATGTAGAGATAACAGGTGGCATGATCATGAAAGTGAGGATCTAACATTAATGGTGAGTGATGATAGGTAAAATTTAGGAGACTTATGAGGAGATTTATGGTGTGTATTTTTTCAAAGTTTCCAAGCATCACAAGATGATGAAAAAGTGTCCAATTTTTAGTATTTACACAAAGGCCATTGGAATTTGGATATTCAAATTAATGAGGGAAAACCAATCTATAGTTTTTGAGTTATATCTTTTGATCTAGGATGAATTTCATGGTGGTGTAAAAATCAAAGTTGAAGAGGACTTCAAGAAACATATAGAAAAGTTTATTAAAAGGTTTGAATGTTTTTTAAATGTATATATGGATCTTTAAATTTGACTATTTTTTCATTAATGGTGTTACTGTGTACAAAATATGTTTTAAGTAATTTGTGCTTTAGAAGAAGAGTGTTCTGGTGAGAGTATTCATTTGAAGATGTCTTTGATGTCATATAAAGTGGACCCATGTATTTAAAAGTGATCTTGTGTTCTTTTTTTCTCTCTATGAAGTGATAAAAGGGTAATAGATATCCATGAAACCTATAAGGGCTACTAAGGCCTAATTGAAAGGTACAACTACTTAAGTGTGACCCATGGATGTTATGGCCAACCTGTGAGGATGGTATTGAGATATGTGTTAGAATGTTAGATATCCTAAAGTTTAAGGCAAGTATTATGGCTGCCCTAGAAGTTGATATTTATTAAGACTCTATAAATATTGAAGGCTAAGGTAATGGTTTCTAGACTTGGATGTGAATGTGTAGAGAGAGTAGAAGATAGAGATGAAGGGAAAAGATCAAAGGGAGTGTGATCAGTGGATGGAATGAAGTACAAAGTAGATTGAGGATAAACAAAAAATCCTAGAGTGATCTAAAAGGGGCATTTATATGAATTTATTTTATGAACAAGTTTGATGGAATGTGATGAGTTGAAAGAAAGAGTAGAGTTGAGAAATTAGGGAGTCAAATGAGGGAAAGAGCCTTTGAAAGAGAAGGTATAGGTCAATAAGGACCATCAAATAGTGAAGAGGATAAATCATGCTTTTTTGATCAATTTAATCAAGGTGAACACATAGGTCATTAGACCTAATAAGCTTAAAAGAGGTAGATTGAGTAAGCTCTATAGGATGCTTGAGAGTAATCCAAAAGGATGTTTTAGATGCATGAATTGTGTGTGAAAGTTTGTAAGAGTGTAAAGGGGAAAGAGTGTAATTAAGATAAGTCCATCATCAGCTGTAGAAGACATAAAATTAGATGTGGAGATCAAATCAAAGTAGTTGAGTGGGTGTTTGGTTGCCCAGGGAGTTAGTTCCTTCTTGTGGGATGGGTGCCTCACTAGTTTAAGGGATGGGTGTTCCTTAATCAATTTATGCTAGTTTAAATTTGGATCTTATTATTATAGGACTATAATCCATTTTTCAAGTTTTAGTGGTTTTTATTCCCTAAGAGGGTTTCCCACATAGATCTTGTGTTATGTGTGTGATCATGCTTATATATCTTGTTCATTTCTATAAATTATGTGTATGCTTCATGAATGGTAATGTTATTTGGTTAAGGGTTTGAAAGGATTAGAGTTTAATTTTGGATTATCTATCATCACTAATTCACCCCCCACTCTTAATGATTGTACCTCTAATAATTGGTATCAGATCAGGACCTTTGTTATAAGATTAACCACTTGAAGGTGATCCAAGGTATAATATGGCAAGTCAACAGATGTAAGGTTTATTTACAAAGTAATCACTAAAGTTTAATGGGTCTAATTATGTTTTTTGGAGTGCAACGATGAAGACTTAAATTATGTCAATAGGGTTTGACATTTGGAAATATATTTTGGATGGATATTTATCCCCCTAACCCCTCACACTAGTGCAGTTGATAAGAAGCTATGGGAGAGAAATTCTAAGGTAATGAATGATATCCCCTATGGTCTTTTAAAGATTGAGTACACCAAGGTAATTCATTATAAATCTATCAAAGAGATATGGGGAAAATTATAGATCATTTTTGAAGGGGATTCAAAGGTCAAGTTGGCCAAATTGTAGACTCATCAAAGATAATTTGAGAGTGTCAAAATGAATGAAGAAGATTTTACGGAATCCTTTTTATAGAGAGTTGATGAGATTATGAACTTTATTAGAGGTCACAGAGAGAATCTTGAATAAGATACTATAGTATAAAATTTATTAATTTCTCTCTCTCTCTCTCTCTCAAGTTTGATTCTAAAGTGTTTATTGTAGAATAAAGACATGATCTTACTCAAATGAAGATGGATGAATTGCATCACATCCTTAATGCCTATGAGATGAGAGTCAATGATGACAAACTAATAAAAGAGGAAGTAGTATTCAAGATAGAAATTAAGTCAAATAAGAAAAGAAGTCAAGGTAAAGAAGTCAAATATGATGAGATATCTAATGATAAAATAATAGATTTGTTTACTAGTAAATTAAAAAGAAGCTCAGGGAAGTATAAGGGTGCGTTACCCTTTAAATGTTTCAATTATGGATAAGTAGGACACTTTTATAACAAGTTCCCTCATAAGCATAATAAGAATGGTGATGAAGATCATGGTGAAATCCAAACTGAAATTAAAGAAGACATTTAAGTATGATAAGAGGAAGAAAAGATTTATAAAGTTTGATAACAAGAAGTCCTTCAAGAATAAGAAGAGTCTCTACACCAGTAAAGATTACAGCTCATCAGATGAGAGTGAAGCTAGTGATTTTGAGTTTGACAGTGAAGATGAAGTCCTCTACATGGATAAGGAAGGAAGTTACTCATATCAAAAAGAGTTTACTTGTAGTGATACAAATAATAAAAAGATAAGGAGGACTGTGAGATTGAATTAAGGAATGCTTGTGAAGAACTAAATTTTGAGAAGAAGATTAATAAGAAGATGAAATCTCAAATCAAGGACTATGAAGATAAACTAAGTGTGTTTGAGGCAAAAATGAATGAAGACACTAAGGAACATAAAGATATATTCAAGCATCTCAGTTGTCAATTAGAAATCCTATCTACAAGTTTGAAATCTAAAGAATATGAGTATTCAAGGTATGTGATTGAAAATGAGTCATTGAAAGCTGAGTTAGAAAAGATATTTAGTAAGATGAAGTCATTTGTAATGTTTGAAAAGATTTCAAGTGATTTATACAGCACTATGAATAGTCAAAAGCATGTTAGTGATAGAACTAGACTTGTTTATAAAGAAAAAAAGAATTTAACTCAAGACAAGGTGAAGACTAATGTGAACAAATAAAATTAGACCTTAAAGGTCAAAAATTAGTCATGGAATGAATATGATGATAGAATTAAGACAAATCACATCAAGCAACCAAATTCTATGAGGTATGCCAAATTTAATGGTTATTATTACACTTACAATCAATTTGGTCATAAGGCTTGAGAGTGTAAAAGACTTGCTCAGAATGAGTGGAATTATCAGTCATGTGGTGTAAGGTTGAATGCTTCACCTATCATGTTATGGGACACTTTGAAAAACATTGTCTAAATAAAGTAAGGCAAGTTGAGCTTCCTTCAAAAATAATAGTTTGATACAACTATGAGAAGATTGGTCACATTGCTAGGTTATGCAAGCAAAGGTTATCAATTCAAAACAAGTTTAATAAGACTCCTAGATTACAAGGAAGAAGGCTAGTTAACTCATGGAAACCAAAAGTGAAAAGTATGAATCATGATGAGTCTACAGGTCTAAGTGGTCTATTTGTTGTGGTGGAGAATGCTGTAAAGGATAAAGAATGCCAAGATGTCTCATTATATACTCATGTTGTGAATGAAGAGAACAATCTTAAGGATAATACCAAGATGATACTTGAGGCTAGTCCTGGGGTGTGTATAGATCTAAGTGAACATCTTGTTACTTTTGAACAAGTTTCATGTGAAGAACATCAGTTGTCAATACTTAGTGATAAGGTATGTCATGAATATTTTTTGTCTCCATGTATTTTCAAATAAAGCTTAGAATAGAAGGAGAATGTTTTATTAGATGAGAAATTTGTTTCTCTTAAGCCTAAGAATAAAAAGCAAGATAATCGTTTCTATAACTACAAGATGTCCAAAAAGAGAAGGAATATGAGGAGTTATGGGCAACTCCTAGTTTCACATTATCTTAGGACATTGTGGGTTAGGGTGTCTCTACCTATGAGTTTTAGGAGACATATTTATTGTGGAGAAGAAAATATGTGTGTTCAAGGTGTATTTAAGGATTTTAGTTTTGAAGGTCTACAGGCAAAGTATAGAGGTTTTCAGGTGTCAAAATAGAATTGTTTAAGAAGACTTGTTGAAGATGACTTTTCATATAGAGCATGGAGTTAGGGGAGTTAAATTAGATAGTTTGAGAGGATTTAAGAGATGTGAATAATTTAATTGGGAGTTCCTCTTATTTTTTTTCAAGGTAATTTCAAGTAGTTTATATTGCTCTTATATGTTTTGTTTTCATAGAGCTTTGTATGATCAAAGAAGAGTGTAGTCATGTAGCATATTTGAGAAGATCAAGGTAAGAAGATGTATTCACAATGTTAAGGGGAGTCTATATCATCTCTCAGAGGTGGTCCTTTCCTATTATTGGACTTAGAAATCTTTTCAGGTCTTTAGGATCAGAAGATGATCCCACTTTATCATTGTGTCAAAGGGGGAGAAAGTGCTTAAAGAGAGAGACAAAGTCTGAGCATAAGATTTGTATTGGTTTTAAGATTTGTAAGGGGGATATTTTTTATAATTTTTAATGATGTGTACATGGTGGCTAAGAATGTTGATGAGGTGTCATGTGTGTCAGAATGACAATGACAAAGTGTGATTCAATGAGATTCAATGTTCCTACATGGTTCTTCAATGTTTGACTTAGTGAGGTAATTAATGGATGATATTTATGGTATGGAGATGTTGAAGATACCCCATAGGATGTTATGAATTCTTAGAGTTCTTATATAAGTGAATAGAATTCATCAAAATAATTATATGAATGTGTAAGCTCAATTAGTCATCTTGATAGATAAGGCTAAGTAAATAATTTAATGATGTCATATTTCACATGTGTGAAGGTTTCAAGAATATATTGATATATTGATAGATTCAAATATGTGAGGAGATCATATGGTTCAAATTTTAGGTCTAGACATGGAGCATAGACAAAGTTATTAAGGTTCAAAGTTGGCTTCTCAAACAGAGTTTATCAAGTTCTCATACTTAGCCAAATTTATGATAGTAAAGATCTATGATGAGTGTTCAATAAGATCAAGGATATAATGGTTAGCATTTAATTTAAATAGATAAGGATCTAATGGAGTGCATAATCTTGTTAGATAGAGATCACAACATGTATGAAGTCAAGTTGTCAAAGGTTCTTGAGATTGCATGCACTAGTGACATGTGTCTCAATCTTGATGATTTATTAGAAGATCAACAAAATGTAAGTGTTCATACACATGGAGATCAATAGAGTGTATTGAGTCAAATAATTAATGTGTGTAGAAGGTATGTGGAGCCACCAAGTGGCATGATCATGGAAGTAAGGATATAAGATCAATGGTGAGTGATTGTAGGTTAAAATTAGGAGACTTTTAAGGAGATCAATGGTGTGTATTTTTTCAAAGTTTCCAAAGAGAATGAGATTATGAAAAAGTGTTTATTCTTATTATTTACATAGTGATCATTGAAATTTTAATATTTAAATTAATGAGGGTTAACTAATCTATAGTTTTTGAGCTATATATTTTGATCCAGGACAAATTTCATGGTGGTGTAAAAATAAAATTTGAAGAGGACTTCAAAGCACATCCAAAAAAGTTTATTATAAGATTTGAATTTTTGTAAAATTATAGATATCGAGCTTAAAATTTGACTATTTATTCATTCATGGTGTTAATTTGTATAGAATATTGTTTAAGATATTTGTGCTTTAGTAGAAGAGTGTTTTGGTGGGAGTATTCATTTTTATGTCTTATTGTATTCTTGTTTTTTCTCTATGAAGTGTTAAAATGGTAATAGGTCTCCATTAGACCTATAAAGGCTACTAAGGTCTAATTGAAAGGTATAGATACTTAAGTGTGACCTATAGATGCTATGGCTAACTTGTGAGGATGGTATTGAGCTATGTGTTAGGATGTTAGATGTCTTAATGGTTAAGACAAGTGTTATGTTTGACCTAGAAGTTGATATTCATGAAGACTATATAAAGAGTGAAGTCTATGATAATCGTTTCTAGACTTGGATGTGGATGTATTGAGAGAGTAGAAGATAGAGATGAAGGGAAGAGATAAGAGAGAAAGTATGATCAATAGATGGAATAAATGATAGAGTATATTGAGGATAAGTAAATAATCCTAGAGTGATCCAAAAGGGGTCTTTGGATGCATTAATTATATGATCATGTTTGATGGAGTGTGACGAGTTGAAAGAGAGAGTAGAGTTGAGAAAGTGGGAATTCAATAAAAAGAGAGAGCCTTTGAAAGGGAATGTACATGTTAGTAAGGACCATCATATAATGAATATGATCAATCATTCTTGTATGGTTAAGTTGATGAAGGTGAACACATAGGTCATTGGACCTAATAATCTGAAAAGAGGTATAATGAGTAATTAATATCTAGAGGCTATTTGAGAGTGATCCAAATGGGTGTTTTAGATGCATGAATTGTGTGTGTAAGTTTATAAGAGTGTAAAGGGGAAAGAGTGAAATTAAGAGAAGTCCATCATTAGGTGTAGAAAACAATAGATTAGAGGTGGAGATCAAATCAAGGTAACTAAGTGGGTGCTTGGTTTCCTAGAGGGTTGGTTATTCCTTGTGGGATGGGTATCTCACTAAATGAAGGGATTGGTGTTCCTTGATCAATTGGTGCTGGTATAAATTTAGATCTTATTATTATAAGACTATAGTCTATTTTTCAAGTTCTAGTGGGTTTTATTCCCTAAGAGGTTTTCCCATAAGATCTTGTGTTATGTGTGTGATCTTGCTTATCTTTCTTATTCATTAGTATAAATGATGTGTATGATTCATTAATGATAATTTTATTTTTTAAGGGTTTGAAAGGATTGGAATTGAAGTTTGGATTATCTATCATCACCGATTCACCCCCCCTCTTAGTGATTATACCTCTAACATAGTTTAGATTTAGTAGTATTAGGAAGGATAGAGGTCTCTTATAGATTACTTACTTCAAGATCAAAAATGAAATTATGGAAGTAATATTTAAGAGATATGTATTGATTAAGACCTTTAATATAGAGAATATTTTTTTTGGGAAGAATATCTTGAAGGTGGTAGGTAGTTGGTATAGGACTGGCTATGAGTTGGTCAGCAATGATTTGTCCTTTGATAGATTTTCACATAATAATGTAGAGATAACATTTCATTAGAAATACCATCCACTTGCTAATTTTGTCTCCAAAAAGGAATGATTTGGAGAAGAAGTGATGGAGTGGGTAAAAATGAATGATAACATAAGTGGTTTGATAAATCATATAATGTTAGAGATTTTCAAATGTAAAATATATGGTGAGGCAGTCACGTTCTACTTTTATATAACATTTTTCATAGTCAACGAGGCTTCAACCGATTAATAGATGACATATTCTCTTATGCTATCATTTTATTGGGAAATCACTACCCCAAATAATACAGGTGTGGAAAAATAATATAATATTAAAGGATAATCATTAGAATGTGGATGAAGGGTGGGTGGATGAAGTAAAGATTCTTTCATATTATAAAATGTGATTTGAAAAGGATCCATCCATTCAAAGGCATTACCTTTCTTTCAAATATAACTAACATAATAAATGTGGTAAGCCATTTCATGGATAAACCATCTTATTACCCCAAGTTTTCCAAGGTAAGTGTAAATATCTATAATAAAATGAGGGATAAGCATGTTGACAATAACATTGATCTTAGTGGGATCAACATCAATACTAAAAAGAGAGATTAAGAACCCTAGAAATTTCCTAGATGTGATACCAAAGACCCATTTTTAGGGTTTTAGTCTAACTTTATATTTGATGAAGAAACCAAAGATAATAACAAGATGAGAAAGATGAGTTTTATGGGTTTTATAATTGGTAATGAGATCATCTAAATAGGTTTACATAATCTTATGGATAAGGTCATGGAAAATGTGGGTCATATCTCATTAATAAGTAGCTTTGACATTTTTGAGGTTGAAAGGCATTTTAATGTAACAATAGGTGCCCCATTCCATGGTGAAAGTTATCTTATGTTGATATTTGGGGGAAATGTGAATTTGATTATAATACAAGAAACCATCCATAAGGGATAAGATTTCATATCTAGTATTGGAATCCACGATGACATCCATGGAAGTTGTCCTTGGGATAAGAAAGGTTGAGGTTACAAAAATTGATGCAAATGTAAATGACCATGGTGACTCTTTATGAATAGGGATAATGTTTGAAACCCATTATAAATAATTCAAAGGATTGATAAATTTATCATCAAGAATTTTAATGATTTTTTATGTCATAAATTGGAAACTTCATGTGGAAATTTCTATTACTTTTATCACACAACTTTGGCATCAAGATAGGTGATGAGATTGTGCACCATGATGCTAGGATCAATGTTAGGCATGTCCTCATAGGACCAAGCAAAAGTCTCACGATATTTATCAAATAATAAGCTAAAGTTATCATGTTAATTTAGTGTAAGTTCTTGAGAGACTATGATTTATTGAGGGCATGATGGGGTAACATATTTGATTCTTGTATTTTCCTCAATAAGCATAACATTTATATCTTGGAAATGATATGGTGAATTAAGTTGAGATGAAATGGGATTTTTTTTAGGATCAATGTTAGTGATGAAGTTGTTAAAATGAGGGGCCTTGTTTTTGAAATTCCTAAATTTATGATGTTGCCTAAGGAGTTTAGGCTCTTGAGCATGAAGCAATTCAATAATGGATTCATAATTACACAAAGTGGGAAGAGGTCCATAATGCTCAACATATAATTTGAGATCATTAATTTTATTACCATGCCAGTCATATTTAGAATGTATTTGACATACATTTATGGCCTTGACATCTAATGTAATATTAGTAGGTGGAATAAGGGAAGAAGGTTAATTTGATATGATTGGTTTATTAGTAGTATTTTTAATGTGAGGAGGATTGGAAATAATGATTGGTTTAGTAAGATTAATAGAAGGTATAGGTAGTTCCATAGTTTCAAAGGGTAAGATCTATTCTACCACCCAAGGAGTATCAATAAGTGGATAATTATTAGGAGGTATATGACCTTAAAGTGATAACTCAAAATATGTTGAAATGGTATGAACATCATGATTAAAATCATTTATTTGAGATAGAGTTTTTTGATAATGTTGAACATATAAGACTCATGATTGAGTTTGGGCCATGACATATTTATCATCATAGGTTGGATAAATTATACATGCTTTTGATTTGGGAGGAACTTTAGAAGGGGAGATGTCTAAATCACTAAATTTATGTGGAAACAAGATTAAATGATCTTATAATAATTTAGCCACTCTTTAATCATTTCATGTGAAATCATATTCTATGTAAGAAGCTTCTTAAGTAATTCATGGAGGGGAAATCAATGATCTCATCAATGAGAGGGATGGTACAATCACAAGGTAATAAAGAAGGAGGAATCCATTCTAGGATATAGGGAGGTAGTTTGGTAGTATTTTAGGTATTTTATAAATCATTTGGCTTATCATCATTAGAATCAGTGAGAGTGACATGTAAATCTAGATTCATGTTGAATAATTCAAATAAAGGAGCACCATTGATCATTGGAATGGTGGGAATTTGATATTGAAATTAAGATTTAGAAGCTGAATACTCTAGGGTTAGGATTGGCCTCATGTTTATAAATTTTACCAATATAAAGGAAATTGATACATTGGTTATCAAAATAAGTGATAGCCCTCATTCCATGAGTCTATGGGCATCCTAGAAGTATGTTTTAAGATAAGGGTAAATAGAGGACCATGAGCTTAGTTCATATAGTCTTAGGTCCAATCGTAAGATGGAGCCAAATATAACCAAGAAGATTTTGATTAGTTTTATCAAATCCATGACATGTTAGGCAAGTTTGTTTAATATGATCTTTATTATATCCAAGCTCTTGAATGAGACAAAAATATGTCACATTAATACCATACCCTTCATCTACTAATACTTTGTGAATGAGGGTGATATTAATGGCTATTTTAATAAATAGGGGTGGATCATTAGATCGAAAGAGAATCTCATTATTGATCATGTCTTCTTAGAGGAACTCTACGGAGGGTTTTTAATAAGGAAAAATGTATTCAATGGTATGCACTTTAGTTGGTTGAAGCTCATGAGAAGATGGCTCCTATTATAAATAAGATGGGTCTTCAATTTCATGTAGTTTTTACATGAGGAACCTACGATGATAATGAGAGGTATGAACCAATTACATAAGAGAAAGTTTACAAGGCATGGAGTTGAGTTATTTTAAGAAGTTCCAATGGGTTTTAGAAGAAGATCCAACATAAGGCTTAGAAGGTAAATTAAATTTAGGAGGAAGAGAAGTGGTTGGGGGTTAGAAAAAAGGAGATGGTTCCTCATTAGTTTCTAAAGTTAAGTGAGTAGTTGTAGTGTCTTTGAGGATTTTCTCTTCCAAAGATGGTTTCTTAGGTTTGGTGATGGATCTTTATGGGCTAGTTTATAGTGATATTTGACCTTAGCCACATTGACATATTGATAATTTATGTAATATTGATCATAGTTAGTGTCAATTGCATATACATACTTATTGTCTTGTTGAGTGTTAGTTGTGGAAAAAGTTTTTTGGTTGTTAGAATAAGAAGCTTTGGAAACTTAACATTTTTTAGAGGCATTATTATAATATTGATGATGGAGTTAAATCAGGGATTTATGATTAAATAAATCACCAAACATATAAGAGATGTAAAATTTGGTAATCCCTCTATATGTTTCATGAGAATGACTGATGTTAGCGTGGAACTAAAAGAAATGATTAGGTTCATACCATTTGGGAGGATTATTGAGATAAGTAAATAGTTTAGATGGCACTAAAAATTATTTACTTTACTATATAGTCAATGGTGTATGATAAGGTTGGAGGATAGTCATCTTTAGAAACTCCTATTTTGGGTTGAGGAGGATTGTAGGTTATCACATTAGTTGAATGTTAAAAATATCCTTTAATGATTTTGTTAGTAGGTTAAAAATATTTCATTAAGAAGTATTGATGCTTATCTTGGTCAAGAGCATCTTTTAGTGTTTGAGGAGCAAAAGTTTGAACCTTATATTGAAGTGAAGGAGTTAATGTGGTTATAAAGAGTTTAAATTTTTTTAATCAATCATGTTATGATCAACCTTATGAACCAAATATTTCCATCATTTGATAAAATCATGAGTTGATTCAGTGGGAGATTGCTTAGCATTGATGAAATGGATAAGGCAATTCTTGGGAAGATCATTATGTTAAAAATATTTAACTAAAAGATTGACTAAGTCCTCTAGTTTCCATATAGAATGTTAGGGAAGTTGATTGTAACATTCCAATACATCACTAGTGAAATTTTTAACCAAAATTTCAGTTGTGTCAAACTTACTAGTTTGGATACACTCCTTATAAATATTTTCAAATGCCTTAATAAAAGATGTAGGGTGTTTAGTCCCATCAGTTGGAGATATGTTACCAATATCAATAGAAATAATGAAAGGGGTTAAAGGCTCATTCTGAATGTGTTGGAGCATCTTATTGTTTATGATAGGTTGGGGGATGACATTTTTTGTGGCATCTTTAAGAGGTGGAGGAATAAAAAATTTATTATTTTGATGGAGAAGAATGGGAGGTTGATTGGCCAAGTTGATGAAATGATGTTTTAGTTGTATCATTTGGGAGGTGTTAGATGTTTGCATTATGTTGATTTTTTTCACTATTTTTGCAAGAATTTGAGTGGTATTAATTGGTGGATCGGTGTTTTTAGGAGGACTCCTTGAATTGGTATTAGGGCGAGGGTTGTTAAGTGGTGGATTACCTATGGGGTTATTGTATAGACTTGTGTCAAACTCCCCCACATTATGATGAGATGATTAAAGATGGGAATTTTCTTGATAGGTATGAAAATGATATGATCTACCAATCTCATCTTGTTGCATGATTTCAACCATGTCTAAATCTAAATATTAAGGAGGAGAAGAAGTACTCCAAGAGTGAGGATTATATTAGGAGGTAAATAAGGAAAGAAAATAACATCTCATATAGTGTCTAAATGGATTTAAGTCATTCAAGAAGATTCTAATAGGGGATTTCATGATGCTTGATTAAAGAATTTGAGATTAATAAAGAAGAAGGAAAATCAATGATAGAGTTGGGCAGACAAAGAATAGAGTTGGCCAACAAGTACATAATTGACTAGGTTAATAGAGTACTACTCAAACATAGGTTTAAAACTACATAATCATATGGGTTGATAGTGTATTGTTAAATATGGGACAAAATAGAGAGATAAGAATACATAGTCATACAAGTCAACTATGTACTATTAAAAAGAGAACTAAATGGGAAGATAAGGATACATAATCATGCAAGTAGATTGTGTAATGCTACAAAGAAAACTAAATAGGTAAATAATGATACACAATCATGTAGGTTAACTATGTATTGTTGAATAGATAATTGAATAGGAAGATAAATATACATAATCATGTAAGTCAACTATGTATTACAAGTAGGAAGATGAAAATAGTCTGTAAGAGACTATATCAACCATAATGATAGTGTTTTGAAATAGAGAAATATTTTTCAAGATAAATTTGATTCAAAGTGAAAATGAGCACACAAATAATTGGATCAATATGACTGATCTAATTAAAACACACAACATAAACCTTGCACCAATGTTAGCCAATGCAAGTTTTACAATACAACACATAATGATCAAAGATCAAACAACAACTAAAAAGTAAATGCTAACAAGTCTGTCATCCTAAGTGTTATTAAGTGATAAGAAAGTTTTAATTTTAATGTGATGGGAAATTTGGATGAAAATAAAGAACTAAAAAATAATCTAAGGTTAGTTTCAGGACATTTGAGTTGAAAGAGATCTATATTGGTGATGGTATTGGCTTAGCATTGGGGCCTAACCTTCACTTCAAAATCCTATAGTGATAAGGGTATCAGGTGATTTTACAATATATAACATCAACCACATATTTATATTTGTCTATAAAACTAGGCCATCTTTCCCCTTGGAGATGAAATTCGAGTAGGTAGGCCTTGGGAAGAAAAATGTTTAATGTTTTCTATGTATACAATGATTTGGTAGTGTGTGAAAAAGAGTAAAATAGTGTAACTAAAATGGTAAATTAAAAAACCACATATTCAAGATATGTGAATTACTCTAAGCATGAAAATAATTAAAAAGGAAAGGTGAATTAATTACTATAAAATATGGGTTAATTCCTTGATTGAGAATAGTACAAAGTCAATTTAGGTGATATTATATGAAAACATTATAGAATAGAGTCAACTAGGTCATTTTTATTCTATAAAAGTAAGGTCTATAAGAACATAGTTAAATAGGTTGAGTATTTATTATAAGAAAAAGATAGGATATAGAACTATATCGGCCAGGTTGACCTAGTTAGCTATAGGGCTGCAATTTTATAGACTACAAACTTATGGAAAAAAGTACTACAATAAGAATTAAAATGATAGAGAGAGAAAATAAGGAACCTTTATGGGTTTAAATATGATTTATATTATAATATTTTATGTTGTGATGTTCAAATGCTACTTCAAAATTCTACTAATTAGGTTGACTGGTTCGACCAAGTTTACAAAACCTTATATGTTTAAGAAGAGATAATGAATAGAGTAGATATATTCAACTATATTTGTAGACTTATATATTGATAGATGAAAATAGTACACAAATTCAACTAGTTTGAATATGCATGTCAATCTATAGCTAAAGAAGAATATTGTGTTGAATCGTTTGATCTAGTAACCTATAATTGGCAATTACCTACACATATAGAACTGTTAGGTTGTGGAGCTAAAAGCTTCATTGATGTAGACATGGAGGAGGTTATTGAGAGGTTGCTGAGTTATAGAGCAATTGGTGTCGGTTTGATCAACTAACATCGGTCATATCTAATACAGAGCAAACTGACATCGATCAAGTATCGGCCAACGTCGGTCATATCCAGCTAGACAGGGATTGACATCAGTCACCTGTGTGGTTTAGAACTGTGAGTGTTATAGATAGTTTGTTAATGAACTAGTTGTTTGCATGTTAAAGGCTAATTTTAGCCTTGGAGCTATGGATCTAATTATTGTAATTAGGTGTTTAATTATTGTTTGCATGAGATCTATTTAAGAGACTAATGGGCTGTATTGTAATTTATTCTAGTTGAGTTGAGCAAGGTTAGCTCCTTCAGAGGGAAGAGAGCAAGGTGTGTTCCTCCTAGTTCCACAAGGGTGCCAAGTGTGTATGATCAGGGAGAGCTGTAGGTTGTGCAAGTTCTAGGAGAAGATCCACTGAGGTACTGGTTGAAGAATCATAAGGACTTGGTGAGGTAAGGACAAGGGTTCTTCAGGGTGTAGAGAGATCTACATGGGTAAGTAAGATCATTGATTTGTAGGTGTGTGTGGGTGTGAGGTCAAAGGTGATCTGTGAGGCAGCAGGATCAAAGGTGATAACAACACAACAGGTAGCAAGATCAGGGGAGATCTATTTGGATTGCATTGAGTACTTGGAGTGTGTGGAGCACTTGTGTACTGGAAGTAGTGATACTGATTGGTGGTACTGGCAGTAGTGATACTGACTAGTTGGAGGTGAACACCAACTCTGTGTTTGAGTTGTGTGTTGGGACCGTAAGAGAGAGAGTGAGCTCTTGAAGAGATTTACTGTTTATACCCTAGAGGTGTGGGAGCCCTAGAGGTGTGTAAGGAAGAAGGTGGCATCTTCTTTGTTGTATTTCCTTCTGGAAGAGTATTAATACAATTAGGTATTGTCTCTCATATTCTGTGTTATTTCTAAATTCTAGTTACTTGTTACTTCTGGTTAATTCTGCATATTAAGTTGCTTGGTAATCAATGGTGCCTCTGCGGTCCTAACAGTGGAGTCAGAGCATGTTTGTTGTTCTAGATTCTTGACAAGAACATAGTCATTTTGAAGTGATTGTGTTAAACCTATGTACATAAAGTTAAAACTATATTGAGTGGTTCAATACTATACTAAAAATATAGATAAATATGATATGATGACAAAAATTATATTGTGAAAAAACTTTCAAGGGTTAGATTCATGTCAAGTTCACTAGAATATATGCAAAGGGAAATGCCACTAATCTATTAAATCAATCCTACCTTGAATAAGATAAATCTTACTTAAACTTATGATTGTTGATACATTAGATATTTGGGGTTATGACCAAAATGGATCTACTAGACCTATCCAATGGATATCTCATCATTATATTATCACTAAAAAGGGTTCTAAATCCTCCAGTCAAGCAAAATAATGTAATAAACCTAGTTAGGTCCTATTTTTTCATATTCACAAAAGTAAATGATAAGGAAATTAAATTATAATCTAGTGTACATCAAAGCTTGTGGCGTAAAATGAGGGTTAGTAAACATAAAATTAAACATGCATAAGAGAATCTTTATTAATCTATGTATAGGTAAAACCCTAATGCATAGAGAGAGAAATGGCTTTTGAATATATTTCTCTCTCTATGCATTAGGGTTTTACCTATACATAGATTAATCTCTTTTGAATATACTTCTATTTACTAAAAGAGAGGAGTGAATTTAGAGATACTACCTTGAAGATGAACCTATCAAGACTCAATCTCTCCCTTGGTCAAAGGTGTTTTAAAAGAGGTTATTTTGGTTTGTAAGGATCACTAAGAAAGGCCAAAGCATCCAAGACATTTCCATAAGGCAAGATTCTTCTCCAAGTAGAAACTCTAAGCTATAACTCCTCAAGTAGAATGGCAGAAAATCATATTGTAAAGAAGCATAAATGAATAATTAATTCTTGTTGTCTCTAAGAAATGTCAAAATCAATGTGTATATATAGTTGAATCTAACCCTAAAGCTTTCCAAAAATTTAGTCAATAGGGTCAGCTCAACCGACTCTATATCATTATTAACAAAATCAAATTAGGTCTTGACTTTGGTCAACTAAGGGCTGACCTAGACCCTAAATGAGTTTTATCAATTAGAGTATAGGGTTAATGGGGTCGATAATGTATTGTAAACTATTATAAAGGGTTTTTAGGATAGAGAAGGGATAATGAAGGCATAAAATTACTAGAAGAGGATGCAAAAGAGGAAGAAAATATTAGGGGAGTGTTTTAGGATATGGTTGGATTGATAGAAAATTGTAGTAAAGGGGTAAAAATTTTGAGAAGCACCAATGGTCTATCTCACCCCTTTCCTAGTTCACCCCTTAAGGTGTGCACTCAAAGAGATTGAGACTCAATAGGTTCATGCAAGAGAGAAAGCATTATTAATTGATAAAGTTTGAAAATATTATGTGTATACACCTATCAATTTCATTTTAGACTTATCAAGTTAGACCACTACCTTCTCTAAATTTATAGGGACCAAATTGAGTTTCTCACATATTCCTATCAATATTACATTGGCTGAGGTTCCTGAATCTACTAAGTAGTTATGTAGATTCTTTCCAAATAACTAAATGGTTAAGAGAAAAGGGGGAACTTCCATATTATTCTTATAAATGAGAACATTGTTTTGAATTTCTATTTTTTTTGTCTAGGTTAGTAGGGTTATCTTTTGAGTAAAGGATTTTAGCAGGAGATCATATTGCTCAGTGATTTGAACATGCTCATGAAGTGTAATGTTGTCTTTGATATTTTTCATATCTTACACTATGTTACAACCCTCTTTAATTTGGATTAATGGGGTTTTCATGAGTGCCTTAGGTTCTTGAGGTATTGTATATAGGGGATCATTCCTATCATTTTGGTCAGGTGGTATTGCAACATTGTTAGGGGGAGTTGAGGTAGTAAAGGGTTGTTATAGTTGCCTATTATTGAGGGTGTAACTAATCCTATAAAAATTTTAAAATGTTTTTAACTCACTCATACCATCCTCATGCTCATTTTATTCTTGTATAGGGAGATCCATGGTCTCTAACACCATATTAATATTAGGTGCTTTACCCATGTTAGATGATTTGGGGTGATTTAGAATGACCTCATATTCTTCCATTTCATTCTAAAAGATCATAAAAGTAGAACTAAACTATACCATTTTATCTACTTGACACTAATTAGGTAAGGTTATCTCAAAGATATTTATTTTGGGCAACCTATTAGGTGAAGGTTTTAAGGGATTATGAGGATGGTTATAGTTCTTACTTAGCCTTTGATATGTGAAATTTTTACTAGAACTTTATACATTAGAGTTACTCACTTGCTTATGTATCCAAAGGAAATTTTTATTGAGTTTCTGTATCATTCACTAAATGGCATCCAACTCATTCTTTATAGATTCCTTGGGTATAGTTTGGGTATTAATTAGCTTCTACCAGTGTTACCTGGTATGGTACTTAAAGAGTTAGTTCATGGCCCCAAGGTTAATAAAACTTAGTTGTTGGTTTGAATTGGAATGACCCAGTGGGAATTAATACACTATAAGGATTGGTTTAAGCATTGGGGCATTTTGGTTAATGTTGGGCAAGAATCTCTATGTAGGTATCTATGGTAGCACATTAAGAGTGGGGGCCATCATGTGGCCTTGAGGGTTTAGTTATCTATATACCTTGATGAATCCTACATAAGTTAGCGATGTGTACATTATGGTTAGGTTTCTCCTTAGAAACATGGTCATATAATGGTTTGTCACATTATTATACATCTCAATCTTTAGTTGGGGGTTAGGTAGATAAAGCATGGTGACCCAGTTGTACATTTTTTGAAACCTAACATTGAAGTTCTTGATAGGCTCATTGGGATCCTATTTTATATAATAAAATTGTTGTTATAGGACTCTAGGTTATATCACCTACCTAAAGTGGGTGAGGAAGATAATACTAAAATGGTCCCAACTAGGGATAGAGTTTTTAAGGAGGTTGAAGAACCAATCATATGTTGAGTTCATCAAGTTAAAGTGGAAAACCCTACATGCCATTTCCTTATGATCTATATTTAAGAGACTCAAGGAAATTTTTTATGAAGTTATGTGCTCTTTAGTAGTCTATCCCACACTAGGTGTGAAATAGGGA
Organism: Torreya grandis; assembly: GCA_037957365.1. Classification (NCBI taxonomy): domain Eukaryota; kingdom Viridiplantae; phylum Streptophyta; class Pinopsida; order Cupressales; family Taxaceae; genus Torreya; species Torreya grandis. The sequence continues at coordinate 403,872 of JARHVA010004829.1, read as the reverse complement.
AGATATCTCTTAGGGTTTATAGGTAGATCATAGACAACCCCCGAGATGTTAACGCTAGAGCCAACTAACTAGGCCATCTTAGGTTGTAAATTCAAAAGAGGTAACAAGGATAAACTAGTTGGTATCATGGTAGGTCTAGGTTAGTTGATCTTGGGTTTTCTATGGAAAATTAGGGGGAATTACCAATCAATCACAGTGAGACCTAGCCCTAGTGATAGGTGAACTAGTCTCTAGGATGCTTCACAATCAAACAGTAATCAATACATTATTATCAATAAGCATAATTTCAACACACCAATAAACTAGTGAATTTTTAGATACATGGATTCATGTCTTTTTTCTAGCACCAATTATTGTTTGCTCCAAAATATAGCTCATGAAATACCCATGAGATTGGGTATTCTCAAATAGGAAGATGGGAACAATGATGGACTTTCATCCTCCATTTTAGGATAATTTAGAATCAGCCTAGGGAATAACTATGGGTTTTTGACTTCACTATAGAGTCTACATGAAATAGTATCCAATAGATATGGTGCCACCAGCTAAATCTAAATATGATATTCTTGGATATAGATTTAATTATCCAAAGTTATTATTGAAGTTTATATATTGTGAACCTTTATTTTCTAAACATAAGGAGAAAGGGTAATTCAATCTTTGAGAATACAAAAAAAGAGAGGGGAGAGTAAAGTATAAAATAGAGCCTCTAGACCTAGAATAAAATAAATGCATCAACCATTGAAACAAGTACCCTTACCATAGTTATACCACTATGGACTGAGTTTCACCAAAGTTTCTACCTCTAGGAACACATAATGGGAAGAGTCTAAAGAAACATGGAGCATGCCTCAAATAGTAAATATAAATACCAAAAGTTTATAGTACACATAAAAATACAAATTTAAATTTTATACTAACACACAAATTAATAGTACCATGAGAAGAGAAATTAAAGAGTTCACAAAAGGATTATAATAGACAAACACATCATAACCATAACATACATTTAATAACAATATATTAGTCCAATTAATCTAGCATTATCAAACATTCAGAATGGAGATGAAATATAATTAAGACATAGAATAAACATTTTTTTAAAAATGAAAATTATATTTATTAAAAAATAACAAGTGTTATTATAATAGTATCAATCATGGCCAACTTTATAGTCCAAAGAGATGAAGGATAAAGTAGGTGAAATCCTAGCTTAAATCTAACAATACTTTTGAGTAAATTTTAGTTGACCCTTAAATTATAATATAAATTTGAATTTTATAGATAAGGATTAGATTCACCTCCAAATAAAATTATATTCCCATCTTGGGCCATGATGACCACTCATGGTAGTTACAATCATAATTCAAAATTTAAAACAAAATCCTCCCAAAGCCCACAAAAATATATGTGGGGGACCAATTAGTTGATATGTGGTAGTGGTTATGAAGATCTAAATCGCACATAATTTGATATTACATACTTATCTTCAACCATGGTTATCATGAGGTTAAACTCTCAGTCTAGCTTAGTAAGGTTCATAGGGGGTTCCTTGAATATTACCTCACCCTAAGTCACTACTGTCTGGTACACCTAGTGTTGGAATATTTTCATTGATGTCAAAGGAAAAGTGAAGGGTAAAATATGGACTCACTCAAAACTCTATACTATATTAGTATCTTTAGACACACCCAATAGGCACATACTCACTTAGTAGCTCTAGATGTGCCCATTCAGGAGCTACAAACTCTCTTAGTGTGATGAACAATAATTAATAAAGTTGACCAACAATAAAATGTTTTTAATTTGTAGTCAAATATGTATTAATGATGGTTAACCAAATTTAGAGAGATATTATCCCTTGGTATAAATCATACCCTTTTTAAGAGGCATGAAGAGGTATAAAATAAAAATGAATGGAAGTTAGAAAGTAAGAAGAAAAAATGTAATATCAATCAAATATAAGTAGATTTTTAAGGAGAAGAAGAAGAGGAGATTAAATTTTCCATCATTAATTGATGAATAAAAAATACTAATGTGGAATATTATTTTAGTGGAGGTCAATGCCTCAGATTAAAGAGATTGGTGTCTCTTTCTAAGTTTGTGCTTAGTAATGGGGATTGGTGTCTCTAATAGGTTGGTGCCTACAAATGTTTCAGTGATGGGGATTGGTGTCTCCAATAGGTTGGTTCCTATATATTTTTTAATATAAACTTTATTTGTGGATGGATTTGGATAGTATATCTAAGCAACCTTTCAAGTGTGGTTTTTTTCTCACTGAGGTTTCCATATAAATTTTATGTTATGAATTTGCTTGTTCTTATGTGAATGGTTTATTTATGAAATTTAAATAGAAATAAAGTAAATTATTATTACACATTGATTCACCCCCCATTTTGGTGTGTGATAAAAATTTGGTATTAGAACAAGGTTCCTTTAGGATTAGTTTAACCACTATGAGGTAGATCTTAAAAGCACACATGGCCAATCATTAGGTTCAAGAAGGTTTCTCCACCAATAAGGCTCCATTGTTCAATGGGATAAATTATGCTTTTTAGATTATAAGGATGAAGACATATTTAATGGTCCTTGGCTTTGACATTTGGTAAGTAGTTGTGGATAGATACATAGTGCCATAGACTCCAACAATAGATATAGTAGGAAAAAAGGCTAGTGAAAATAATGAAAAATCTATTAATATTAATCTATGTGGCTTTTTATAATTTGTGTTTGTAAAAGTAATTCAGTTCAACTTGGCTAAGGAAATTTGGGATAAAATTAATACTATGTATGATAGAGACGACAAAGTAAAGATAACCAAGCTTCAAACTCATAGGAGAATTCAAAATTTTGAAGATGAGAGATGATGAAAACATTGTAGCCTATCTACTTCATGTAGATGAAATTGTCAACATTATCAGAGGGTTTGGTAAAAAATTTGAAGAATTTATAGTCAGTCAAAAAGTACTAAGGTCTCTACCTTTAAGATTTGATGAAAATTTTTCTATGATCAAATAAATAGAAGATATAAACAAATTAAAAATATATGATTTACATGGAATTCTCATGACATATAAGACAATGACTAAAGAAAGAAAAAAAAAAATCTAAAAAGGAGGCAACCTTCAAAGTCTCAAAATGATAAAAAATAAAGAAATTGAATCAAGCAATGAAAATAGTGATGAACTAGATGAAAATGAGGCTTTGTTTATCAGAAAGATTAAAAAGGTGTATCAAAAATAAAAAGGTAAGTTACTCTTCAAATTATTTAATTGTGGTAAAATAGGACATTTTGTTTCTAAGTGTCCTCATTAGGATGATAGTGAAGATGAAGAAAATAATAATGATGAAATGAAAAAAAAGGGAAGCAAGCCTCACTTCAATAAAAACTTCAAACAAAGTGGCTATAATAAAAATTATAATAAGTATAAGAAAAGCCTCTATTTTGAAAAATATATTAGCTCAGCTAAGGAGAGCAATGAAGAAATATCAGACAGTGACTAGGATGATGTCAAAAATGATAGAGTGGTAGATCTTGAAGAAGATCTGATTTGTACCTTGGGGGAGATAAAAATGCTAAAGAAAAAGAATTTGAAACAAAGAGTACAAATTCAAAAATATGAAGATGAAGATATTTTATTGAAAATAAAGATGACAAAGAATATTGAAGAATCAGACAAGGTTATCAGTGGCTTAAAAACTCAATTAGAGGAAATGAAAAGAATCAAGGAAATAAGAGCCAAATTGAAAACAAAGGAGGATGAGTTCAAAATGAAATAATCTAAAATAATTGCCTTGAAATTATAATTGGAGAAGAAAACATATAAGGTTAAGAACATATCAAAATTTGAGAATAGTACCAAAGTGTTGAGTGACATACTAAATAGTTAAATATTACCATTCATTAAGTATGAAATTGGCTATTATGAGAACCAAAAGAACACTAAAAAGGTCAAACTTTAAAATTTATAGACTCATAAAATAAAGTAAATACAGAGAAGCCAAAGAGCTATGTAGATTCACTTAAGAGGTCTATGAACATAGAAATCAAAAATAAGATATAACATGACAATTATCCTCATAGAGAAAATAGAGGTAAGAACATCCCTAATATAGATCTTAGAAGATCATTTCCATCAAGGTAGAATAATGTGATTAGGTACAAAAGCTACTTCTATGGTTATTATTATTCTTGTATTCAGTTTGTTCATCAAGAAATAGATTTTAATGCACATGCAAGAAATGAATATGCATGGAGCTATGGAAAAGGCACTTATGGAGTTTAAAATAAAAACTATAACTCATTTGCCCCACTATTGAATTACAATGAGAATAATACTATATGTTATAATTGTAACAACTATGGACATATAACATGATTATATAGGAGTGTTTTCATCTAAACCCCTAAACAAAACAAGAAGGTGAATATCATGGTTATAAAGAAAAATGAATCTACAAAAATATGGAAAGAGAAGCAAGAGGAAGCTAATCAAAAAAAGGAAAAACCTATGCTTGTTCAAATAGTTTTTCATGCATAAGATGAAAGGAAGTAGTGGTATATTTGTAGTGGGTGCTCAAGCCACATGACAAGTGATTAAATAAAATTTCTCACTTTGAATAAAATGAGTGAAGGTATAGTAAAGTTTGGGGATAATGCTATGGCTATATTTTTTTTAGAAAAGGTACCCTTAGCCTTGATAATGGAAAGATGAAATGTGAATATGTTTTGTAAATTGAAGGGTTAAAGAATAACCTATTGAGTGTCAGGAAAATTTGTGATCAAGAACACATGCTCACATTTTATGCTTAAGGCTAAGAGATCAAGAGATCAGACATAAGAAAATTAGTTGTAGATGTAAACATAACATCAAATAATCTATACATACCCAGTGAAGTAAATGGAGAGGAAAGTTATATGAGTCAAGTTTATGAAAGCTAAATATGGCATAAAAGAATGGGCCATATGAATTTTGATAATTTAGTGAAAATCAACACTAAGAATATCATAACAGACATGCTAAAAATCATAAAACCTTCAAACACTATTTTTAAATAATGTTAGCATGGGAATTAGACATGAGAAAGTTTTAGATCAAAAGAATAATTGACAACCAATCCATATAGATCTATGTCAACACATAAGAATTCAAATCATACCAGGTGAGATTTATTTTATATTTCTTATTGATGATTATTATAGAATGACATGGGTTGCCTTTCTAAAAGAGAAATCTAAGGCATTGAAAAAGTTTAAATATTTTAAAGTTTTGGTTAAAAATTAAATGGATCTAAAAATAAAATTCATAAGGTTAGATCAAGGGGGTGAGTTCCTCTCAAATTAATTATGTGAAGAACATGGAATAAAGAGACATTTCAAAACCATTAGGACTCCATAGTAAAATGGATTTGTAGAGAGAAAGAACTTAACTATGCAATAAATGGTAAGAATAATGCTAAATGAATCCATTCTTTCAGATAGATATTGGAGAGAGGTAGTCAACACTATCATTTACATATTGAATAGAGGACAAACCACGATAAATAATAGTAAAACACCCTATGAGCTATGGAAGGATAGGCTAGTTTTGATCAAATACTTTAAAGTGTTTAGAATCAAATTCTACATCAAAAGAGATTATGAAGACTTGGGTAAGTTCAACTCAAGATCTAATGAAGGTACTTTTCTTGGTTGTTCCTCAAAGACTAAAGCCTATAGATGCTATAATAAAATGATACAAATAACTGTAGAGTGTCAATGTTAGAATGGATGAAATTAGGCCTAAACAAGTGAGTATACCAACTCATATTCATTCAAAAGAATTAGACTTCAAGAAAGAAGTAGTGTTAGAAGAAATTCAAAAAGAAGAAGAACGGGAAGATATAAGGGCACCATCTAGATTCATTTATAAGAATTATTTATAAAATAAAATGATCAGCGATGTTCATGTTGAAGTGCAAACTAAGAGAAGGTTAATGAATACATCAGAAAATGTAAACTTCTCTCTATTGTCAAAGATAAAACCAAAGATATTTTTAGAATCAAGTAATGATAAGAATTGGATTAATGCCATGGAAGAATAATTAAACCAAATAGATAAGAATGAAACTTGGGAGATTGTTTCTAGACCAAAGGACAAGAATGTAATTGGAACTAAATGGGTCTTTAGGAACAAACTAAATGAAGAAGGCAAGGTAACAAGGAACAAGGCAAGATTGGTTTATAAAGGCTATGCTCAAGTATAAGGTGTTAAATTTGAGGAGACTTTTGCACCTATGGTAAGATTAGAATCCATAAGGATATTATTAACATATGTTATATTCAAGAATGTCATGGTTTATCAGATAGATGTGAAGTCTACATTTCTTAATGGGAATCTTGAAAAAGAGTTTTACATAGAATAACCTAAAGGTTTCTTTCTATCAGGGAATGAGGAATATGTGTGTAGACTGAAGAAAACATTGTATGGACTAAAGAAGGCCCTAGATCTTGGTATGTTAGTCTTGATAGATACTCATTTGATCAAGGTTTTAAGAGAAGAGTAGCTGAAAATAACCTATACATCAAGATTGAATGTGAGAACCAGTTAATTATGGTTGTGTATGTTGATTACATTATTTTTGGTAGAGACAATGAGAATATGTCTCAAGAATTTATAGGGGTAATGCAACAAGAATTTGAAATGTCTATGTTAGGAGAGTTATCATTTTTACTTGGGATGCAAATTACTCATTCAAGTAAAGGAATTTTCATCTTTCAGACCAAATACATTAAGCTAATGTTGAAGAAATTCAATATGGATAATTGTAAATTAGTAAGTACTCCAATGGTAATAAAGTGTAAGTTGAGCAAAGATGATGAGTCATCAGAAGTTAATCAGACATTGTATAGATCAATGATTGGAATTTTATTGTATAATATTGTATCAAGATAGATATCATGCAGGAAGTAGGTCTAATGGAAATATTTTAGGCAACACCAAAATAAACACTCTTACAGGTAGTAAAAATGATATTTAGATATCTCAAAGGCACTATGGATCTTGGTTTGTGGTACCCAAGATTAAAGGACTTAACTTTGATAGATTTTATTGATACAGATTAGGTAGGCAACATTGATGATAGAAAGAGAACAAGTGGAGGTGCATTCTTTCTTGGAAAGAGATTTATGTCATGGTTGAGTAAGAAATAACCCTTAGTTTCCTTATACATAGCTGAATGTGAGTACATAGTAGCAACATCATGTTGTATATAGGTCCTTTGGATGAAACAAACCTTGAGTGATTCTAGAATTGAGTATGTCAATTTAATTTATATTTTTTTATGACAATACAATTTCAATAAACATATCTAAGAATCTAGTTATACATTCAAGAACTAAGCATATTTACATAGAGTATCATTTTCTAAGAGAATAGGTTGAAGATCAACAAGTAAAGATGGAATACATTTCCATAAAGGAATAGATAGTATATATCTTCACCAAGCCCCTCCTAAAAGAAACTTTTGAGTTTATAAGTCAGAAATTGGGAGTGATCCATTCTTTGTCTAGTCATTAAATCCATCAAGAAAAGCATGGATTAAGGGGGATATAATCATAGTATTATTTAGATCCATGGATATTTTGATATACATTATGATTGTGTTGTATGTCTCTTTTCCATTGACTTCAAAGGGGGAAAATTAAAGAAAGGGGGAGCAAAGGAGGAGAACTACAACAAGGGGGAATTTATGTACTATTTTTCATATAGGATTGCATTAATGACAAATGGGGAGATTGTTGGAATACTATCACTGATGTCAAAGGCAAAGTGAATAGCAAGATATAGACTCACTCAAATTTCTAGACTATCTCAGTAGCTTCAAACTTGCCTAGTATCTCTAGACTCTCCTAGTAGCTCCAGACTTGCCCAGTCAATAGCTACAAACTCCCCCAGTGTGATGGACAATAATTAACAAAGATAACCAATAATAAAATGTTTTTAATTTACATTCAGATATGTATTAATGATGGTTGACTACCTTTGGAGATATTTTATCCCTTGGGAGAAATCACACCCCTTCCAAGAGGCATGAAGAGGTATAAAATAGAAATGAATGGGAGTTAGAAAGTAAGAATAAAAAATGTAATATCAATCAAATATAAGTAGATTTTTATGGCTAAGAAGAAGAAGATATGTAATTTTCCATCATTCATTGATGATGTAACAATAGTAAGGTAGAAGATTATTTCAATGGAGGTCAGTGGCTTCAATCAAATAGATTGGTATCTCTTGTTAAGTTGGTTCTTAGTAGTGGGGATTGGTATCTCTAGTAGGTTGGTGCCTAAATTTTTTTTAGCAATAGGGATTGGTGCCTCTAATAGGTTGTTGCCTACAAATTTTGTAAGAAAAACTTTATTTATGGTTATATTTGGATGGTAGATCCAAAGAGATTTTCAAGTGTGGTTTTTTCCCCACCAAGGGTTTTCCACATAAATCATGTGTTTTTTATTTACTTATTATTACATGATTGGTTTATTTATGAAATTTAATTAGAAATAAAATAAATCATTATTACACACTGATTCACCCCCCTCTTAGTGTAGTGTGTGCTTAACACCTAGAAGGGATCCTCCATGGACACTTGGACTTCAAACACTTGGGTGATGTTTTCCATTGACTAAGTTGATAGTTCAATAACCACCTAAGCCCCTTACCTAATTGCTTTAGTGACCTTATTCCTCATGACTTGGTTAAATTGACCTAAGTATACTCTAAATTCTCCCCTATCTAGCAGGTTGTCATTTGGGTGGAACAACATGGATATATTGACCTCCTTTAAGTAGGACAATACCTTTTTATTACCCTCTTTCAAGCATCATGTTACTATATGAGACACAACTAGCCATTCCTCCATAGTTATTTTCATGTTACCAATATAAATTTGATACAATCCCAAGTCTTAGGTGGGTATTTGTTTTAATTTTTAGAACATGCCTTTATTGATTACCACTAGTAGCTTCCTACATTTTCCCTCAATCTATATGATCCTCTCCATGTAATCATGAGTTTACTAGATGAGCACATTGGTCTCTACCATAGTCTCCACCACCTTCCCGAAAATTTAGAATAGTAGTAAGAGGGCATCTTTAACCTTCCCAATCAGCCCTATGGGGAAGGATCTCTTCACCTAAGCTTATAGTGTCTAAACCTGACTTTGCATATCCTTTAAGAGCTTCTCTAACATGTCATGAGCTACCCAAAGAATGGAGAGTGGATCCTTAGATACCTTCTCTTCCCTAGTGTAATTCCTCACCTTGGTGAGGGACATAGAATCTTATTGGGTTTGTCACACCATGAGTTCCCTTCCTAGATGATTTTTTGCATTAGTGTCCTCTTCATGCTTATCATAGCTCAGTCAAAACTCCATTTCACACTTGAGTAACCTCAAATTATCATATCCAATTCTTATGACATTGGAACCAACCCTCAAGTTTTGGGATATGTTAGAGGGGTGGAAAATATGGTGGTGAAGGGTGAAGGTTGAGGTGGAGAGGAGATGGAGGAATCATAAGGGGTGAATGGAGAAATTAATGGAGGAGGGGTCATGGGAGTGAATGGAAGAAACATATTTTCCTTCCATTACTCCTAGGTCATGCCCATTTAAGTGTAAATTACTCCCAAAAGAGGGGTGTTAAACAAAAGGGAAGAGATTGGCTAGTTGAAGCCTAATCTTTAGGCACTAAAGGTAGTGGAAATAGGGGGTCAAGGAGCAATGCATGGATGTAACATGACTAGAGTTGTATGAATAATAGAGGGTAACTAAGGAGGTAGGACTTGAGAGGAAGGCCTCTAAAATAAATCCTAAGGGTGGGTCACCTTCTTCTTTTTCTTGGGTCTTTTACCCAAATCATCTCTAGATGTTATGGTGGAAGGACTAGTAGGGATAGTAAGAACCATAGGGGCCAACTATGTAGGTTGTCTAACTACTAAGGGAGGCACCATGATGATTTAATGGGGTTCTCAAATGGTTTTGGTAACTTGAGATAAAATATCAATGGTTTTAGTTGTGATTACCAATGAATATATTCCTAAAATTACCTAGACTAAAGACATGCCCAATGAAGTTACTAGGGAGGTTTCAATTTATGGAATGGATAGGGTGGATGGAAATGAAGAGGTGAATATGATCAAGATAATTAAGGGAAAGGGTACCTAGGTGAATAATAGAAGGGGTATAATAAGTAAAATGGGAGGCATCACTTGGGGAGCTTGGGGAAGGGGAATGGAATTAATGGTGCCATGAGAAGGAGATAAAAGGCCATAAGAGTAAGGGGTAGAACTTAGAGAGTAGTGGGAGTGAGGGGTGGAAATTTTACTTGTGCTTATTGGGATCCCCAATCTAGGATTTCTTATGGACTACTAGTGACATCAAACCTTAGGGTCTTCATGGCATGGGGTTGAGGTGTCAGGGTTGAGTCACCTATGCTTGGGTTTATTAACATTGATTAATGTGGGTCTAGATAATTTGGGGCCAAGATATTAAAGCTATTAGAAGAGGAAAAGGTGTAATTAGGAATGAGAGTGGGTGTTATTGGAGGAGGTAGAGATAAATATAGAGCATAATGAGTGGGAGTTATTGGAGGAGGTAGAGGTGGATCTAGAGCACAAAGAGCAAGAGTTGCTTAAGGAGGTGAATCTATAATTATGGGACAAGGTGGTAGAGCTCATAGAGTAAGTGTTGTTGGAGGAGGAGGATGATGAGGAGGAACATGATGAGGGGAAGGTAGAGGAATACCTTATAAAATCCTCATGAAAATCATAAGAGGATCTAGAGTGACATCTTCCATAGAGTGAATAGGAGCTAGAGGGAGTGCATATGAGCCCACCTCCTTTCCTTTCTTATTATTTTGAGCCATGATCTAAGACAACACCTATTGGTAATTTTTAGTGTTCAATTAGAGCTCATTATCATTCTTTGATTAATGGCCATAATTTTTATTAAGGTGATTTAAATACCTCACCAAGTGAGCCCTGATCATGCCCTAAGGGTCCTAATGCTAGAGCTTAGTTCTTCCTGGGGTGAAGGAGTCCCTTCCAACCACCATTTTTAGGAGGGGAGGGAAGGCCTTGTAAACATGGTGTTGAATGGAGATTGGGAGTGGTGGGCATGCCTTATGCTAGTAGCTTATGAAAAATCTAAATATACCTTGTACTATTTGGTATATGATCTCCTATTCAACTAGGCAAACTAGGATGAAGTATAGAAAGCAGAAGGGATTATTTAGAATGCCCATGAATTGAATCATGATGTCTTTTTGTTAGTACTAATAGTCACCAATGGCTATAATGGAGTCCATGATTTCCTATGATAAATAAGTCATTAGGGCCCTATTGATCATATTTTATACCATTAGGTAAAAGTGCTTGTCAATATCCTAGATATGGTTCTAGTACTTATGGCTATATATCTTATAAAATACTACATGGACCATCAAGCTCCCTAGAATCCATGTAAGAAATGTATATGTCTTGAAAGTGAGCATCTTATAGACTGTGTCTATGAGATATCTCATCATGTATAAATTCTTCCTACTCTAGCATCTTCTATGGAATTTACCAACTTGAAGTTGATTAACATTCCCATGTCTAGAACATTAGAGCCAATGAGGACCATATGGATGATGGGCACCCATAATTTGTTAAAATGTAGGTATTCTTGGGCCTTGAAAATTATTTTATTAAAATTATATGAACCCAAACATCCTCTTGGAAGGTGAAGAATATGTATGCATTGATGTCATCCTTTATTACCCACTTGGCATCTAGATTCTTGGCCTAATCTTGTAGAACCTCATATATTTGGAAGGTTTTAGTCCAAGTTTTCATCATTTCAAAATCATAAGAGAAGGTGAAATTCGGGATGGAGTAATATGCCTTGTAGGCATTCCTAGATATGTCAACAATCTAGTGCCAAGTATTAGGTGAGAAAAACTAGTCATAGACTTTGTTCTACACCTGGATGGTAGTGAGAAGTAGGTTGTTGAATAAGTCAATGTAGAGGAAATTTTCTAATTTGGCCGTAGCCTTATGAATACCACACTTATTGTAAGGTTAAATAACATATTCAAACTCAACTTGTTCATCATTATCAAAGTTTGAGTCCTTGGGTACCTATTCAATTTTTTTAAATATGCCATTATAGTGTTGAACTAGGTCAAGCCTTTTAGGAATAGGGTATCCGTATACTCAAGTTTGTCCTTGATGTTCAAGGAAGATGCAACCATTGTAGTAATATGGAGGCCAATAGAAAGGTATTGAGTGTAGGGAAAAACTCAAGGGTATGCAATGAGAATTGGAAAGTAAGAAGTTGAATTTATCTTGAGGGTATACAGTGATAACCATTAGTGATCCTTCCTTAGGATATTTATAAAATCATAAATTTATCCCCCTATATTAATGGCATTTGGTAGCTCACTTGATGTGAATTCAAGTTTGAGTTGGTGGCTGGATATATTTTCTTTATTTCCCAATCCAAAGTTAAATTAAGAGCCCACAATCCTTTATCTTAAACTAAATTTAGCAATGGTGATGCATTGTTTTTAAATTTTCCAATAAAGCCCAATGTTTTATTTATATAATTCCTAGTGCATGGTAGGCATGTAATCACATCTCCCTAAGGTCTCTCAAATAACTCTTTCCTTGTTCCACATGTCATCCATCTATGGGCCCTCTTATCAATGGTCAAAACCTAATCATTGCATTTTACTTCATGTCATTCCTTAAGGAGGGGTGAGGTGTCATTGAGGGATACATGACATCCTTTAATTAGTCTTTAAACTCCATCTGTACTCCATTTTGACCATCTTGGATCCTTACAGGGCCACCTACTCATATGCCTAGTTTCATTATGTGGTATCCTCTAAGTGGATAGGGCTATCTTGGGATTTGACATCTCTGACAAGTCTAAGGGACTAGTCACTCTAAAAACTCAAAATGTTGCATCTTCTAAGTGGTTTAATCTCTCCCAAGCTCTAACATCTTTGATAAGCTTAGGGTATTGGTCGCTCTAACAACTCATAGTGTGGCATCTTCTAAGTGGGTCAAGCTCTCCCAAGCTTTAATTTTTCTAATAAGTTTGGGGGAATAGCCACTCTAACAACTCACAACATGGTGTCCTTTGAGTGGGTTAGTTTTTCCTTAGCTCTGATAACTCTAATAGGTCTAAAGGACTAGCTACTATAATAACTCATGATGTGTAATCTTATGATTGGGTGAGGCTCTCCCAAGATTTGACATCTCTAATAAGTCTAATGAACTATCTTCTATGACATATTATGATGTGGCATCCTCTAAGTGGGTTGGACTTTCTCAGGTTAGGACATATTTAATAGGTATGAGAGACTCACCACTTTGACATGGTATGATGTGGCACCCTCTAAGTGAGTCAATCTCCCTCAAGCTCTGACATCTTTGACAGGTCTGGGGGACTAGCCTCTCAAACATGGTACTACATGGTTCCCTTTAAGTAGGTTAAGCTCTCCCAAGCTCTAACATCTATATCAATCAACATGTGGATCTTCTCTAGTGGTCCATTTGTTCCTATGAAATTTGGTAAAAAGACTAAGTAAAAAAGGAAAGACTTATAATCCATTAATAACTTACTTGACCACCAATAAGTATTCATTTTTTACATAGGACATTGATTCTATTTCTTTAAGAAGGAACTGGGACTCTGAGAACTTCTTTTGAAATCTAACCTAAAGTGTAGCACCCTAAATCCTTAAAACAAGAAGCCTACCTTATTAATAAAATAAACAAGGTTTGGCATGCTTTAGAAATTAGGATGACATATTATTTCAAGGACCTGGTTTAGGTGAAGCTGGTTAGAATAAAATAATGGACCGAGGAGCTCTAGTTTTGATAATTTTTAGGAGGGGACCCCATTTCTACAAAAATGAGGCATGTTGGCCACAACAATACCTTTTATCCAAACATAACACTCAACTTATAATTACACTTAATTAAATGAAAATAATATTAATAAACATTTTTCTAAATTCTCATGCCTTATCATTTTGAAATGTTAAGCTAAACTTGTTTTCACAAAAATATGATTAAAACCTAGTCAATTGCTAAGAGAGATATTTGGCATAAAAATATTGATGTTAAGTAATAATAATCACTCCTCACCAAAATCCACATAATTGCATTTTAATAACTTACCATTTGATTAGGGCTAATATGAGTCAAATTTTCAAAATAAAACACTTAGAGAATATTCCTTAAATACCAAATTGGCATTGATCGCCTCATATTTAAATAACCCTAACCAAAATTACTTAATCAATTTACAAAAGTATGAAGACAAAAAAAATAATGAATACTACACATATTTAACCTTATACATGAATCCCCAGACTTAATCAAGTCTGATTTCCATTATTAGCACTTATAAAAGACCCATTTAGTAATATGAAGGTAACCAGTTATTATATAAATGAATACTAATTTAAATACAAATACAAAATCCATTTAATATATCATAATTCCTTTTAGTTGATCGATAAGAAAATTTTTACTCCCAAATTAATGTAAAACTTAGATTATGTAGAGAAATCAACTTAAATTCTCCATAACACTTAACTTCACAACTAGCGATGAGTCTATGCAAGACCTTACAACTTGAACTATTTTTTATTTCATTGAATCAAATATATTCCAAATCCTTTAAATAATTAATTTATGAATTTTGATTTCATATTGAAATAATCCATGGTAAAGTTTCTAATTTACACTACTTACCTATAGTGGTAAAGTTGAACACAAGTGAATTTAACTATTACGAACATTAAATCAAGATATACAAACAAGATTAAATTATATAAATTATATTTACTCAGTCAAAACCTTGATGAATATATAACAACTTTGTGATTTTAATGATGGCACACTAAATCTAATGAATCAGAATTTGAATAACAAATACATAAGAACTAAATCAAAATCACTTTAACCCAAGAAAATCATGAACTAATTTAAACAAGTGAGTAGTTTTCATGACTCTATAGTAGTCATGAACTAAAATTTACAACTTCCAATACATCTACAAACATCACAATGTAACCCAAAATGACCACAGTCCTAAATGACTCTATCGACCCAATACAATTTGCACAATAAATGAAATTAGACCAATCTAAGAGAAATAAATGAATCTTGACTCTTATACCACTCCACTAAATGTTTCTAAATTAAATATATTCATGTTTACTTCATTTTGGCACAATAACCAATGTTGTAATTAGTCTTAATATTTAAACAAGTTCTTATCAAGTTCTAAAGAAGAACAACGTAATGCAAGTTTTTGACAACCAACAATCTAATTTAATCCCTTTTCAAAATGAAAAAATAGATTGCATTTCAACTTATTAAATTTAATCAATCTTGGACAAGAATGAAGTGTTTTTTATCTACATAAACCAAATGTAAACTCTAAATAAATCAAATGCACAATATAACTATATTATCAACTACAATTATTTTCTCAAATAATTAAGAATCACATAGTTTTCATAAACTAGTAATGAGATTAAATCGATAATATTGAAGTAAGAAGTCAACATTACTAACCGGATTTGATCAAATGCATATATACACTTGTATTGGCATTATAATCTCTTTTTATTATTCAAATCAAAAGGATCATATACAATAGAATAAATCCACATTGTTTATAAATTAATTATTACTAATGTCAAATGCATTGAGTCATACAATAATCCATTAAAAACATAAGTAAACTTTTCACTTTCTATGTGAATGAACAACAAAATGAATGTCTTTTCCAGTAGTATACTAACATTGCATTCCTGAGCATTTAGAATATAAAATGTATGTTATAAATCAAATTTTATATTAATCAGTGTTATTTTTAACAAGAAATAATACTAAAACTTGCAAGCCAATAAATTCCTTTTTATTTCAAGTAAAGAATACATCTAAAAATATTTTCTAAATGAGCAAGTATTCATATTACATTTCCATTAGCTATTTCAAAACATGAATGCATAGAAGACACTAAATCTAACCATATCTATCCAAATAAGTAATAAATCTCTTACATGTAGTTCTCTTTTGAATGTGTAATAAGCAAAACCATATGTGGGTCCATACGTACCCCAATAATTAGTTGGGAAGTGAATAAAATACCCAATGGTGAACTTAGAACACATAGGGTAGTCCTCATATCATTGGTGCAAATAAGATCACTAATGTAAGATTTTAGGGTTTCAAACTATAATTAATCAATTGGTTTAAAAATAAAAATATAACAACCAAAACATAAAGTCCACAAAACCCTAATGACCTCAAACACTCATCCAATGACCCCAAAATAAGAACAATCAAATAAGTGATATATTTGAAGCCATTTATTTCCATAGTTCACCTTTATACCTTATAAGGGTGAGGTAGAACTAAAAACCTCTCCCAAATGTGATTTCCTTGGGTATTCTTGCCAACAAAAAAATAATCTTAGGTTTATTCAAGATTCATTCTCAATTATTCCAAACCATAAAAATGTTTTTTTATAAAAATTGTATGCACCTAATTCATGTTCATTCTTAGAATGAAAATACAAAACTTAATTATCATACGCATAATGTGGAAAATAGAAAAAGATAAGTATCAACTTCCTTACTTTATGATTCTTTCTCCCACTTCACTATCCTTCATTCTCCACCAAAATAATTTATTTTAAACATTTTTATTCCATACCCACTAGTAGTTCAATCTGGTAGAACTACCCATTCTACCAAGTGGAACTCTAATAAACACCACTTAAAAACTATCAAAATTCCATGCCCATATTATGCATGCATGTCAATAATTTTAAAACCCTCATCATCCTACATACTCTCAAAATCCACACGTGTAGCTTTACAAACCAATGGTTAGTTTCCAAAATGAATGAAATCCTAATTGATAATTGTTTGAATCAAGTCAACCTGACCACATCATTACCATGGTTTGGGTTGGAAACCAAACATAAAAAAAATGCCATCGACCTAAGTTTCCAAGACTTATGGTTTAAACATTTAACTAAGGATTAATACCATGGTCCCTCTTTGTATTATGTCCTAGTCCATAATACTTGGACTTATAAATAATGCAACTCTGACCTTCAAATGGTCTAGAAACTAGAATATTATGGAAACTATCAAAGGTCCAAATGAAATCTAATTTCCTTGCTTAGAACAGAGATGCTATAATTTCATTCTTAGTTTATTCAAGGTTTAATTCATTAATTTCAAAATGACATCATTCTCAACCTAATGCTAGATAATTGCTTTAACAATACAACAATTAGTTTAAAAATGATAAACTTTAAGAATAAGATGAATACCCAAAATAAAATGCACATTATGAAGGACTACTTAACATAACTCAAGACTATAAAATTAAATCAAAATGATGTTTTGGCTTATGTTGTGATCTTATTTTCATCATGTTTTTAAATCTACCTATGTGTCCCACCATCATTTCATGCCTGTTATGCATGCCCAACCTAGCTCATATCAAGGAAACACCTATAACCATGTCAATAAAAGACATCAATAGTACCCAATAAAATATAAATATATAAATTTTAAATAAATATAATGTTTAATTAATAACTTAAAATTAGTTTGAAATAATTCTAATGTTCCATAAATCATCTAAATGTCCAAAGTTTAGTGTTAACACAACATAACAATATAAATAAATGGTCATGATCAAAATATTAGGTAGGCATGGTATGAAATCATCCTATCAATGACACCCTCTTAAATATAAATCCTTGTATGGAGATGTAACTTCCATATATACTTTTAATTTATTATTGTTAGGATTTATATATAATGATAGAGATGAATGGGTAATGGATGGAAATGGGAAAGTGAAAATTTAGTCCCTATTTCTCCCTAATGATTTATAGGGTCAAAGTCTCAAATTTCATTTTGAAATTATGTTAGGAATTTGATGAATTAGTTCAAATGTGTTGATGTTACTCATAAACATGAACCAATGGCATCACATGTACTAAACACTATGATTGAAAAATTTAATTTGATTTTTTTACTTACATCAAAATAAATTATTTTAAATACTTAAAATATGTCAATTACCTCTAAAATAAATGTATATTAGTTTTTTTAACTGTAAAAAATATAAATTTCTTAAAAATTAAAGGAAAAATAGCTTTTGAAGTGAAGTTGGTCATGTCAGAGAATAATTTTAACAACCACCACTTCAATTATTGTAAAAACACTTATAATACACATTCATGTGTTTTATAGCATTATACAGTCTAGTATCTCTTTGTTCTCAAGATGTACATTACAAATATTCATTCAGAGTGTCACGATGCTAGCACAAATGAATTTCTATTATTGTTTCATAATAAATTTATAGTAAAAAAATGTTTGATTTTTTTTAGAAGAGTAGTTAGTGCCACAAAGTTAGGGTGGTAGATAGAGTATAATTAATTTAAATGAAAAATTACAACTTTGTAATTCTAATGCATATGTTTTCAATGTAAAACCAACACATATTCTATAACTTAGTTAAGGTATGCTCAATGTTTGAATAAAAATGAAGATTCCATCATTTGAATCACTACTATAGCAATGTTGTACAACTTAAATAATATAAAATTATTAGTGCTATTCAACTATAGGGCATGGGGATTGGATTTTTTGTGAGGATATGGGAGGGTAAGAATGAAGGAGCCTATGCTCTAATACTAATGTTAGGCTAGGAATGGAATACAAATATAATTAAATTAAATTAATGCAAACTAAAACTATATTCATTCAATAAAATATATGGAATAATACATTTAAATATAAAATTATGTGACTATTTAATTCATATTAAAGATGCCTTTTTAGATTATACAAGAAGATAAAAATAATTCTTAGAATTATTTAAATAATATTATTTTTGGAAGCATAATCACTGGGGGTTAAATCATCAAATACAATTCAATTCTAATTCTTCAAAATTTTAACCATTCAACAAAATCATTCATGAATCATATAACCCATTCATTGCAATGAAAAAATAAAATAATTCAAGATCAAAGCACATAACACATGAATTATGTGGGAAACCCTCATGGGAAAGAAACACCCACCCCTCAATTTATTCAAGCACCCACTTGAACTTTAGCTATCATCAACTAGCAAAAAGGCTACAACCCATTGGATGATCAAGCACCAACTCAATCACATCCAAACTGATCTCCACCTTTGAAATGATGTCTTACACAAATGATGATGGTATTATCTCTTTATAAAACTTGAATAAATACATTTATAACTCATAAAAGTGATGGTAGTTCATACAAACACAAATTTTCCTCTTATACAGACATACAACTCTTTCTCTTCTTTACCCCTCATAGGCATGATCATGACCTTAAGGCCATTCCTCATTCATAATTTTATCTTATTAGATTTAAATATAGTCTTTAAAAATCATAAATATCAGTCATACACAACCTATGAATTACTCTTTCAACATATAATCAATGCATTTCTTCACTCTAGGTCATCTAGACAAACTAGGCCTAATCATGCCTTGAATTAATACAAAACTTATTGATTAACTTCAGCACCACTATCTAATATTTATGAAATTTTAAATATGTTATTTTTATACTTTTCATTCCATCACACACTTCTTTAAATTCTCATATCATTCACTTCATTCCTTAATTATCAAAACCCTTGCACTAGGTCTCCAAAGCAAAATAGGCCTAAAAGCCTTGAAAAAAATCTTCTTACTTGCTTATGACCTACAAAAAAAAAAGTATACCCTTGTCACATATTCAACATTATTTTATTATTTTTTTAAAATTTAATCTTACCCTTATAAAAATTCATATATAATTCATTTCAATCTTCCATTGTCTAACTAGTATAATGAGGCCAAAATTGCCTTCTACATATGCATTATTCTTTATCCAATCAATCTTGGTCAGTCACAACGATTTCATTAACCCTTAAGAAATATAAACCACTTGGATAAACATAAATATATTTATTACTACATGTTACATACAATTTACATCAACTCATTAGGTCAGCCATGCTTCAAATGGCTCAAAACAACACACTAGGCTTAAGCAAGACCTAAGCAATTAGCCCTCCATTAGACCACATGTTACACTTAAATGCCAATAGAACTTTAAAAAATATGGAACTATTTTAAAAACTTTTAAAAAGTTTCCTACACTCCATATTTATTTTAAAAAAGTCATACAACACTTTCAATTCACTTTCTCACCTTATGAAACCTCTTTTAGCCCTCAAGACTACAATAGGTCCCATGGAGACCTAATTCACCTTCATGTAACATTTTAAGCTACTATGTTCCATATAGACCTTACCAATGACCCAAAACACTTAAATAAATTTTATTTCATTATATATGATCCTTATCCATGCTCAGTAAACATCAAATCATTATGTCATTATCTAAAATCTCCATTAGGTCTTAAAGACCTATTAGGCTTAACTAGCCCAAAAACACTATCTTCACAAATGAGACTCAAAATACATGAATATAAAATTTACATGTAAATAAAACATATGGGTGGAAATATAAATACCTAAATAACATCATAAAATCTATAATACACCTTCATTCAACATCTAAAGGCTCATAAAAACCATTGCAAGAAGCTTACTCAAACCTGCAATAATTACAGTCAACAAAAGTCAACTTTGATCTACAATAACTTCACCTCTAATGACATTAAAAACTCTAAATAAATTTTAGGATGATATATATGGAGTTTAATTAATTTTTAATTTTTATACCAACAATATTTTATCAATACTTTATCTTCTACAATCATTTCTTGTACCCTAGTTTATTAAAACACAGTCAACAATAGTCAACTCTCACATGAAATAAATGCAATTGTACAACTAGTCAAACATCCTAATAAATTTTCCTTGATATATACTGAATTATTATACCATTTTTATTTTTACACCACCATAAAAATAACCATTATCAAAATTTATAAATAAAATAATAATGATTGGTTTTCCTTTGTTCACTTGATATTGCAAATTTGGCTATGGAAAATAGTGAAATCTACTTGGGAGACCAACTTTGTACCACCATAAATTTTTATAGACATCATATAAAGAACTTAAATTTGAAACAAATTATCTAGTAATAAATATTAACAAACCCATGTGACCACTTTATTTTGACACCTTCACATGCGTGAATTTTGACATCATCAATTTATTTACTTAGGAAGATCTACCATGTTGACTAGGAGATGACTAGGATCACCTAGACCTTCACAAGACTATTATCATGAATTAATTTCACTTAAATAAGTAAAAAAAGAATTGCTTACCCATAATTTTACCCCTCAAACATGGTCAATCACCTCAAAGGCCTGCACACATTATATGAACTCTCAAATCCATTTGGAACCTATCACTTTGTCATTAATGCATTATGTACTAAGATCAAATTGACATAAATGACAATAAATGCATATCAAGAACATTATAAATAATTACATCCATTCACCATAAATATATTGAATTTATTTGGTTTTTTCATCTCAAGAAATAAGTGATGATTTTTTGTGGGAATAAATGGAACATGTTTTCCTAGATGGATGTGACATAGAATAAAAAGATGCTAAATGGTAAAAATAAGAGAAATAAAAATAGATGAGGATGAAAAGGTGTAAAATGAAGATTATGTTTAAGAAGAAGAACATGATGATGATTATGAGGCTAAAAATGATGTATATGGAGAGGTATAAGATCATGATCAGGTTTAAAAAGAGATGGATGATAAGGGTTCAAACAATTTATCTCTAAATAAAGAATCTTTAATATTTCAATTGCATGGATGCATTAAAAAGAATAATATCATTATGTCTATAAAACCTAGAACAATTATAACTTCATAATATTATATATATCTCAACATGTACATGTTTAAGAAAATAATACCAAGGAAGCTCAAGTATATGGTAAAAAGATTCAAGTTTTTTAGTATTTGAATATCATTATGACAAAATGTGTTTTGGATTCAGATTTATATGCTTTGGACATGGATAATTTAGATATTTTTATGGGAAATTATCGGTTATATACTTTAGGAAAAATAAATATTTATGTGATAGATATGTTCATAAATATTTGGTACAAGATAAAGAAGGTCACCTTAAATTATATCACAATTATCAAGACACAAAGAAAGGCCAAGGTAGAATATGATCATGAATTTGAAGATGAGGAAGAAGAGAAAAATGAATATGTATAATAAGAACAAGAATAAACTTAAGAAAAAGTAAAATCATAAAATAACACTTCATCTACTCAAGAGACAAATGAACTAGCCAAAAAAAATGTGAAAGAGGTAAAAAAGTAGAATAAATGGGTGAGAAGGTAAAAGTATATAAAAATGATACTAAGGTTATGATCCACACTTATAATAATATAATTATGCAAAATATAATGTAGATCAACATAATAAAAGAGATATCAATGGGCCAAGATGCCCAAATATTTAATATATTCAAAAATAGAATATTAATCTTATGGTAGGGCAACACCATATAATACTCCTTAAGGAAAGAATAGCTTCACAATTCCACCTCAATGCAGACACCTCCAATATCCTTATAAAATCTATAATAAGACTCAATACTTACTTGATATACTTTACAATAATATGTGGCTCCTTTAGTTTGACCTCTATGGATGGATAACCTCCTAATCCCATTATAGGTTGGTTCATTATCCAATATACTAATTCCAAAAGTTACACATTTCTCCCAAAATATTTGACCCATAAAACTAACTAATGTGGATGTGTTCCACATATCATCATCTCCATAAACCCATATACATTAATATATCATATCCCTATGTACGTATAAATATCAAGAAAGCTCAAGTAAATAGTAATAGGAATAAAGTTTTTTAATAATTGAATCTCACTATGAAAAAATATGTTTTGGATTCATATTTTTATGCTTTGGATAAGTATTATTTAGATATTTTTCTTATAAATTCATGGTTATATATATTAGAAACAATAAATATTAATGTGTAAAATAAGTTCATGAAGCTTTGGTATAAGAGAAAAAGGGTCACCTTGAATTATGTCACACTTAGTAAGGCACAAAGAAATGTCGAGGTAGACCATGAGCATGAATTTGAAGATGATGAAGATGAGAAAAATAAATGTGTATAATAATAAAAAGAATAAAATTAAAAAAAAAAAAAAAAAACTTCATCTACTCAAAGGGATAAAAGGAATTAGCCAAAACAATTTAGAAGAGGAAAAAAAATTATAAGAAAAGGGTCATAAGGTAAAAGTATCTAGAAAGGATATTAAGGTTATGATACACAATTATAATGATATAATTATGTATAATATAATGTATATGAACACAAGATAAGGGATATTGGTGGTATAATATTTCCAAATATTATATATATTTAGAAATATAATAATACCCTTATGGTAGGGAAACACTATATAATACTCCTTAAGGAAGTAACAAATCCACATTTCCATTTATATGTGGAAACCTCCAATATACTTATAACAATTACAAGAAAACTCAACACTTACTTGATATAATTTAAAATGATATTCATCTCATTGTATAGACTTCTATAAATAATAATGGATGGGTAACCTCTAAATCCCAATGTAGGCCGACTCATTACCTAATGTATTCATTCCATAAGTTACTCATTTATCCCAATATATTTGACCCATTAAATTAAATAAGGGGGATTTTTACCACATGTTAACATCTGCATCAACCCATAATATTAATATATCACATCCTTAGGTATATTTAAATATCAAGGAATCTAAAGTAGATGGTAAGAAGATTCAAGTTTTTCAATATTTGAATCTCACTATAACAAAACATGTTTTGGATTCATATTTTTATGATTTGGATATGGATAGTTTGGATAAATTTATTATAAAATATTTATTATATACTTTTTAAACTATAAATACTAATGTAAAAAATTATTTCATGAGGATTTGGTACAAGATAAATAATTCCACCTTGAATTATATCACAATTAGTAAGGCACAAAGAAAGGTCAAGGTAGAACATCAACATGAACTTGAAGACTATGAATAAGATAAAAATAATATGTATAAGATGAATAAGAAGAAAATGAATAAAATTTAAAATCATAAAATAGAACTTCATCTACTTAAGAGACAAAGGAACTGGCCAAAAAAATGTGGAAGAGGAAAAAAAGTATAAAAAGGGTGAAAATGTCAAAGTATCTAAAAAAGATAATAAGGTTATGATCCACACTTATAATAATAAAATTATTAAAAATATAATGTAGATAAACACAACATAAGTGATATTGGTGGGCCAGGATGCTAAAATATTCAATTTATTAGAAATAGAATAATAACTTTATGGAAGGGTAACACCATATAATACCCCTTAAAGAAGGAATAACTCTATAATTCAACTTCAAGGGGACACATCTAATATAATTATAAAAAATAAAAGAAAACTAAACACTTAATTTATATAACTTACAATCATATTCATCTCCTTTATATATACTTCTATAATTAAGAATGGATGGGTAAGCCCTTGATCCTAATGTAGATTGAATCATTACCTAATGTATTAATTCCACAATTTACTCATTTATCCCATTGTGTTTAACCCATAAAACTAAGGTGTATGTGTTCCACATATCATCATATACATCAATCTATATACATTAATATATTATATCCTTAGGTACATAGAAATATTAAGGAAGCTTAATTAGACGGTAAGAAGATTAATTTTTTTTATATATTTAAATCTCGCTATGATAAAATATATTTTGGATTCATATTTTTATGATTTGGATATGTATTATTTATATTATTTTCTTGTAAATTCATTGTTACATATATTTAAATCAATTAATATTAATGTACAAAATAAGTTCATGAAGCTTTGGTATAGGATAAAGAATGCCACCTTAAACTATATCACACTTAGCAAGGCACAAAGAAAGGTCAAGGTAGTGTTTAACCCTAAATTTAGATATGTGTGTTATCTAGGGTTAAGGGGATTAGATTAGATTTTTGGTGAGATAACCTAATGATCAGGCCAATTAATATAAAAATTAAATAAATGATATTATAAATTTATATAATTGAGATTGTTAAAAATAATAAAGTACAACTATTGATAGATATTGTAACAAATTAGACATAAATTATACTTAGTTGGTTTATTATGTGCTTAAAGGTTTTATATAAAATAAGTTGGAAGTGTAATATAAGATTATCCTAGTACAATCCTCATATTTTATAATATTATTTATATGGCCTCAAACACTTACTTTAGATCTAGATAATTATGTCAATGTAGGTATCTAGCCCTGACATGGGTATCATGTACAAAATACAAACTATATATAGATGCAATAACCTAAAGCCTTATAAGTTTTTTATCATCTTTATTTTGATATATTTAGATTATGCACATAGGGTATTATTATCTATC
Organism: Torreya grandis; assembly: GCA_037957365.1. Taxonomy (NCBI): domain Eukaryota; kingdom Viridiplantae; phylum Streptophyta; class Pinopsida; order Cupressales; family Taxaceae; genus Torreya; species Torreya grandis. Next base: position 378,297 of record JARHVA010004829.1, on the reverse strand, counting down.
AAATGATCAAAACTAGTTCTTTACCCTTGGAGTGACTATGGGAAAAATGGGTTAGTGGGCTCATGGTGTCAAACTTACCCAAATACCCATTTGTCAATGGTAATTTTATGCATATCCAATACTGCATAGAGGGCCTTAGACTTATTTACTTATACCCTACATGTTGTATTTTGTGTGAACAAGGATGTTATGTGTGATAAGTAAAGATGTGTAATGATATAACTTGTAACTTGGAAAATATGGCTCACATGTTGCACCCTAAATGCTTCAGACATGTAGAAATACTTCTCCTATGACTAATGTAGAAATAAGGATGAATAGGGTAAGTTTTTTCACTTGAATATTTCTTAGTATATAGCCTTATGAGTTGTACGTAATTTTTAGGTGATTTTTATGTGAGGAATGAATGAGGTTTGATCTTGTATATATATCAATCCTTTTTATAAATATATTACACTAAATAACCTAGGTAGACATTTATGATACATTTATTCTATAAATTTGGATAAATTTTGGGTAGTAGACACTTTATAGGAAAAGTGGAGAATTATGTCGATGTAGGTGTATATTTGGGATGCAAGTGTCCATGAATATAGAAAAAAGGTACAAGTCTAGAACTAGTAGTGAAGGATAATAATCAGGTTTAGATCTTTTTTCACAGTATAGAATGCCCAACTATGAGAATAATAATGGTTAGACTAATAGATAATCAATTGGGCAAAAAGAGATAGTGAATGCAATCCTTTCAATATCATGAAGGTCTAGAATTGAAAGGTTTATCCATGATAGACATTTTTGAAGTCTACAAGATTTAGGTACTACATTAATCATATTTTAGTATCTACAAGTAGAGCATGGGCATGAATTTTAAAAGTTTGAAGAAGAGAAAAAGGATTATGTAGGAGAGAAATAAGAAAATGAAGAAAAGGTTAAAAAACACTTCATCTACTAAAGAAATAAATTAACTATTGGAAAAAATTTGTAAGTGGCAAAACAAGTAAAATAAAAATGTGATAAGGTTAAATTATCTAAAAAGGATACTAACATTGAGGCATATGGACACCCACATCATCATGAGAGGAAAAAATCATAGAGGCATGTTAGGGAGTGCCATAGTAAAAATCAATATGGTTATACATGGAACCAAAAATAAAATCATTATGGATACACATGGAGAAAAAATATGGAACATGGGATCATAAAATTAATCACTCTGGCTATGTCTGAAATCCAAGTTGTAAAATGTTATAACCCCTCAAGTTATACTTAGAATAATGCAGTAATTTTTATTTTTTAACTAATTAATTAACATTCATTCACTCAAACCATAGTTATATTAAATAACTTATCCACTCATATAATTATCAACAACTTAAAATGATAACAGTTTCAAATACCAATACTGAATGCAATATAATATATTATAATTGTAAGTAAATACACTAAGACTCAGCCACCATTGGTCACATAATTTAGAAACTAATATTCAAGCATATACAAATAAAATACAATTAAAATTTCCATTAGGCATTCAACCATAATATAATAAATAGATACCAAGATCTCCAGATCTCGATTTAAACCAACTCATGTATTTTTGATAACCTCAAGTGTAGTCTCCAAGTAAATAGTACTACTATAGGGAGGGAGATCATCATCTGAGTGATTTTCCACACCAACCATGGACCAATGATCCTCCACATTAATCCCACCAGGGAATGACCCTCCCTTCATGGATGGGTAGATAGTGACAGTGTGGAAAACTAGAGTAGCAAGCAAGTACCCAAGTTTGTATGATTTTTAAAAATAAACATACAATGTATCATACAAAACCCATTATATTTCAATATATCACACTCACATGTAAATTAGACATACCAAAATATAATGTCTCACTACATTATTTAACCTTGATATTCACACAATTTATATCCTACTACCAATCATATCACATTACATGTTAAACATAAAAGCAAGTAAAGTATACATTTATTCCTTCAACATATGAATGAATCTTGCATTTTTATCTATCTCATACTAGAAATAATGACTAGAATTTACACCATCAAAGTAAAATACACATTTAACTACATATTTCAACTACCACAATAAGTTTTTTACAAACTACACCCCATGATAACCCATATTATCTAGTGTTCTAAGGTATAACTACTAGTTTTCTTTAATAGTCATACAAATAAGTCTTAAATACATGGAACCATTAGCTTTTATTGAAGTAACTAGATATAAATAAGGAATTTATAGTTTCCACAAACACATAAAAGCCTAACCTAATATTCATTACACTCACAAGGTTGTATGCATGCATACATGATGTCCTACTAACTATAAAAAACATATTTTTCAAGTAATAAACAACACACATATATTAACATAGGTTTCAGTCTAGACAAAACAATTATAGTATGTCCCATATAGGTAAACATATTTTAATAAATTAGGACTCTATGACATTCCATATTATCATAAATCATTGTGCATGAGTATCCTAATCAATCATGAAAAAATAATATTATATTCAAAAATAATAATGAAGTAAGTACATAATTATATCACCTAGGTATACCTTAGATTATAATATAAATTAGCAATAATAAGAATCATAATATTTAGGCACACATCAAGTGCAATATTTTATGCTATAAAAGTCAAAAAACTTAAACACAATATATTCACAATAAGTATTACACACAATTTTTCATCTTTACATGACTCTACAAATTTGACCCTGTCAGCATATTTGCATGACACTAATGTGCTTATAGATATACTAATTGGCATCTATGATCATTATAATAAAATCCATAGTATAGATTTAGATCATATAATTTTATTAATTTAGGATATAATTATTAATGAAACAAGAGTATAGTAACATTCTACAAAAAAGTCTATCTTTGATATTGCTTACATAAATGTAAACCAATATTCCAAAATCTATAAAACTCTATTCATCTCACTAAAAAATATGTACATTTGTGTAAATCTATTTTCAAGTATGCTCATCATATGATAATGGCTTACAAAGATAAATAGTCACATCTCAATCTACTTATTGACAAAAGCTCATCAATTAATCTGACATAGATTATAAGATCAAAATAAATTTGAGAATCAATCATCTCATAATATTAATCATATATCATATGCTCATAATATTTATTTACAAGTGTGTCAAAATTTCATGATTAAGATTCTCTATAAAAACATTTGATCACAAGGATGCAATTATCCTAATTTACAAGGTATCCTCCTTGTGACTAGACTAAATTGTCAAGTTATAAGTTACAATTTAATTAGTTTAGATCATATATAATTTACTATATTATACCCAATACCCACATCTATCATTTTAATATGCCCATATTTATGAATTCTCAAGATAAAAACTGATCTTCCTAAGGTTTAAGACTCAATATAATAACTCTTATCTTAGGGTTTATATATACAACTAACTATAATAAAATGATACCCAGATCATAATTGATTTGTCAAAAAATATATTAAATCTAAGTAAATAATATAAAATATTTTTTTATAATATATTACTCTAATATAAAACCCACTCAACAATCCATCTTGCATTAAATAAGACATAGTTTATTATTTCTTACCAACCCGAATATACAAAACATTCTAACATTGATCTCAGATTAAGGGCATACTGCAAGAGCATGTTAATATTTTATATTATCATGAAAAATACTTTAGTATTTCACCTATATTATGATCCTCATAAGTATCCAATGATAATCATGATCATTATTTAAAATGTAACTCGATTGGCAGCATAATATGGAAATCTAAGATAAAATTAAATTTCCACCGAACATTCAATCTTACACTAAAGAAGAAACATATTTTCCTTTGTACATTTATTATTCCATTTTTTTGTGTAAAATATAATTAAATTCATACACACTATTAAAATCTATTTGATTTGTTGCATGCTTTAAAGATTATTTTTTCTCATCTTGGTAAAATACAAACCTTTTGAGACATAATAACCTCATAATTTGGGATGCGTGATTTGAGTTAGATCAGTGTTATTTTATATTCATTATTATGTATTTTTTTATCTCTAATTTATATAATATGATATTTGTGATTAGCTAAGGTAAATATGTACATGTATTTAAAACATTTTACAAAGCTCCAAAAACTGTCTAGGAAGATTATAAAATCCTATACAAGTTATTGAAAGACTTAGTTTTGGCACAAAACATTATAAAGAAAAATTTGTGATGGCATGAAATTTTTCTAAAAACACAAAAAAAATTGGATTTATTCTTCCTAGATCAACTCATCCCGAACACATTCATCCTAACCAAAGATAGTGTTGAAAGAGTAACTAATAAACAAATCACACAGGTCGTATTGCAGATTGGTTGGGATGTTATCCAATAGGTTACTTGGTTAATTATATTCCTTTGTGTCAAAATTTTAGAATGTTTTGATTACAATATAACCTTGAGGTGAAATGTTAACAATCATGCAAGAGTGTATTCGGTTGCAGAGTAGAGAGGAAGGAAACAAAATCATATAGTTAAATCATTGGTTTCTAAATTAAAATGGGTTTCCAGTTAAAAGAATCATTGTTTTGAATATATAAATCACATAAAATATAATTATATATCAATTTTCATATTTATTATACTCAAAATTATAAATATAGTACCAACCTTCTAAGAATTTTCTTGGAAGAAGATTTCACTTCTTTTCTTTCTTTCTCGAATTCTCTCTTAGAATTTGCCTACCTCTTCTTTCTCCCTTGTTTTATTTCCTCCATCTCCATCCCTCATTTAATTTTATAAACCTTAATTTATAAAACCATTTCTTCCTCTAATGTTACCAAGGCCCTTCTCTTTGCATGTTAATTACCCATCATTTAGTGGCGATGATTAAAGTTTAATCTATGTTATAAGTTCAGTTTGAAGTAAATGACTTCTTTAATAACTCATGCATTTCTCAATTCAAATTATAAACTTGATATCTCCAAAGATTAATCAAGTCTAATTAATGTTTTACAAATGCTTTCTTACCAAACTATTCTTATTCGAAGTTGAATTCATGTATAGACTAGTTAAGTATGCCAATTATTTGACTAAAATAATGTTAATCAATAATTTACAAGTTATTTAAAAATAGATTTATTATTTAAAAATTGAAATATTTCATTAGGGTAGTCCACATAAAAGAGTTAAAATTTAATTTAGCAAATTAGTCTATTTATTAATTTAAAGTGAGGATTGCCTAAGACATTATCAGTTTTGACCAAATATATAATATATTAAGTGTTGACATAATAATTACCAAACCTATATTTCACATATTATAATTTTATACTTATGATTTTTTTTTATCAAATTGATATAGATATTAATTCATTGCCTTAACTATCTTTAAAAAGATGTAATAAACAATACATATTTCTAGTTAACTCAGTAATAATATCAAATAAACACAATAATCTCAAGGAAATCATCATTGAAAATTAAATGTAAGTGATGCATAAATTGAAATATGATCACTATAGAATTACTCAATGACTCAAAACCATACTAACTAGAAAACTATATTAATTAAAGAGTTAACAAATTATTCTACTATGGTATGGGAGTTTGGGTCACTAACAAATCCTCTAACATTCCCTAATCATCCCATCTACTCCATCCTCTCCGTTGATCTCTCCCTCATCCTTCTCTAAGGGTAAGATCAATATTTAGTCCACCTCATAATAAGTAGGTAGTTAGTCTGAGTCATCATATATATCAACCAATGATGCAAAACTAACAATATACATCCATGATGTAAAAAATAATAAATTACAATTATCACATCATGTAACTAATAAAAATATCATTATTCCATAACCAATATATATCATAAATCTCAAATAAATTTAATAATAATCAAATGATAACCACTTAATCCAGGGATTCAAAGGTTATTAAATTTAGGTTAAAATTGGAATGTAACATCCTTCTCCTTTAAAATTGGTCATCATCTTGATGATGATTATTCAAATAATAGTTATAAATAATAAATAGAGTTTAATAGAATCAAAACATAGTATATAGTATCAAACCATGCAAAAAAGGGAGGAAATGTCTTACAGAACTCATCATATTCCTTCCAAGTATCACTATCCTTAGAGTATTGGTCTCAAAAGACCCTAATTTATGACATTTCTTTTTATGCAAACAAGTTTTTTGAATGTCACTTATGCTAATTGGTTCTATCATGACCACCTAGGGTTTAGAATCGATAAGATAAGCCTATAAAATCTAGGTAAAAGTTTCACTACCTTCTCCAAAAGCACATGAGATTATCATAAAATCCAAAACAAATGACCAATGAAAGTTCCAAAAAACCTTCCAGCCCCTTAGCACATCTTCCTAACCTAGAGAGTGTATTTTTCATTGCAGAGAAAAATATTTAGGAAACCTGACAAGAATGATGTGTATAAGTTAATACTATCACTACTCCATGTAGCTGAAAATAAGTATAACATGTCAATATTGTCACTACTCTATAGAGCTCCAAATAAATATGATGATGAATAGGAACCATAAATATTATATACAAAATTATGAAATACCCATCCACAATATACATGTGTATGGACATATGACTAAATTTGATAAGTTTATCTCTCAAATCCTAAATTTGACAAGTCTACCTATCAAATTCAAAATTAATAAATATCGAGTCATTATGAGGCTAAGTAGGATACACTCATATCACTTAGAAATCATGTTCCTAATTCACCACTCTTCCCTCAGGACTTTATGACCTAATGGTCTCCACAATGTGCATAAGGTTCCAAGAAACACAAATCTATAGTAACAAATCATAAAAAGTAATACTATATGCTAAATGATTCCAAATTTACTAACATACATATAAGAAAAATCATACAATCATTCCATAATTTTATTGAGTTACTACTAGCCAAATATAACTAGAATCATATTTCACATTTAAGATAAAATAATTAACATAACATACAAAGTCTAATGATTATGTTGTCCTTACAACCTCATAAAGGAACAAGTGAGATAATGTCTCCCTATGTGCTTGGATAAAACTCAACAAGTTAAAATTTTATCTAAACACTTTTAGACTACCAAGATGTTTCACACATCTTACACCTTACTCATTCTTGGAGAAAAGGTACATGAATAACTCTTCAAAATAACATGCTTCAAAAAGAGAATAATATTAGTCTAAACAATGGTATATAATAACATAATAATTATAATCAACTAAAATCAATATAAATTCAAGGTTTACCACTCCTCACACTCAAGCTCACAAGCTAGATAAAATAGTGACTCTAAAAAGTCACAAATGGAAAGTAGAGAACTAATATCTCAAAAAACAGAACTCCTACATAACCTCACATGGTAAAAAAAAACATCGCAACCTAAGTTACCAAATCACTATTCACTTACCAAACATGTAAGGGTAGTATCATAACCTACCTCCACAACCAGGAGGAAAATACTAACCTAAAAGATGCATCAATCCATCCAATCCTATGATTTATCTCAACAAGAACTAGAAAACACTATTCTATGAACTCAAAGGAATAAGATCAAAACAACAATTTAGAAACAAGTTTCTACTTAAGGAAACACCAAATCAACATCCTATAAATATGAATCTTCTCAGTAGATTAAAATGATGTAAGAAGAGAGTGAGAGAATAACAACTCACCTCTCATCTATCTAAAAGAGATGAAACTTTATCTCAAGTTCACATAAACAAACTCCTAACACAATGGAATTCTCAACCAAGACATCTACACTCAACTACAAGGAAGTTCCCACCACACTAGGTGGTGTTAATCTAAATTGGTCTTAAAATATTTCCCACTCATAGGATTTATGTAAGTAAGGCACAAAACTAATGCATATATACTTAAGTGAGAATCACTTAATGTTTTTAAAACACTCACAACACACAAACATAAATGGTGAAAGTGATTTGATTAATAAGAAAGACATAATCATACTCTAGGTGTTTGATCTAAGTGATCAAACTATGGTAGAGATATCTTATTCTTAACTCAATAACTAAGTTATGTATTTTCCTACCCAAACCTTGTATACAACCATCACCATAGAGACACTCAATAAACTAACCCTTTAGCAACTCTAAGGGGGTATGAATGCTCTTAGGGTACACACTCAATATACCACACACACATTCACAAATCTCATTTATGATAAATACAAATATACAAAAACACTAATGGACTCATTAGGTCCAAGATTTCAACCTTAGCTCTAATACCACATGTTATAACCCCTCAAATTATACTTTGAATAATGCAGTAATTTTTTTAAAACTAATTACTTAGCATTCATTCACTCAAATCATAATCATATTAAATAACTTATCCACTCATATAATTATCAACAACTTAGAACAATACAATTTCCAAATTATAATACTGAATGCAATATAATATATTACAATGACAAGGATAATAAATACATTAGGATTTAGAGATGGTTTGTCTAATAATATATCAACTATTATTCAAGCATATATAGATAAAATATAATTACAAATTTCATTAAGAATTTAACCATAATATAATAAATAGATACCAAGATCTTCAAAGCTCGAGTCTAACCAACTCGTGTATCTCTGATAATCTCATGTGTAGTCTTTAGTAAGTAGTATTGTTATGGGGAGGGAGAGCATCATCCAAGAACTTTTATACACCAACCATAGACCAATAATCCCCTACACTAATCCCATTAGGGAATGGCCCTTCATGGATGAGTATATAGTGATAGTGTGGGAAACCATTGTAACAAGCAAGTACCCAAGTGTTGTATGATTTCTAAAACTAAACATGTGATGTATCATAGAAAAACTATTCTATTAAAAGATATCACACTAACATGTAAATAATACATACCAAAATATAATTTATCACTATATTATTTAACCCCAAGATTCACAAAATTTACATCCTACTACCAATCATATCACATCACATCTTAAACATAAAAGTAAGTAAAGTGTACATTTATTCGATCAATGTATGAATGAATCTTACATTGTTATCTATCTCATACTAGAAATAATGAATATAGTTTATACCACCTAGGTAAAATACATGTTTAAATGTATATTTCAACAACCATAATAAATTCCTTACAAACTTCAACCCATGATAACCCATATTATCATAGTCTAGTGTTCTAAGGCATAACTACATTTTTTTAATAGTCATACAAAGAAATATTAAATACATGGAACCATTAGCTTCTATTGAAGTAAATATATATAACTAAGCAATTCATAGTTTCCATAAACACATAAAAGTCTAACCTAACATTTGTTACACTCAAAAAGTTGTATGCATGCATACATGATGTCTTACTAACTGTCATAACACATATTGTTCAAGTGATAACCAACATGCATACATTTACATAGGTGGGGGTCTAGACATAACAATTATCATATGTACCATCTAGGTAAAAAAAAATTAGTATAGTAAGACTTTATGACATCCCATAATATTATAAATCATTGTGTATGAGTACCCTACTCAATCATGAACAAACAATCTTATCTTCAAAAATAATAATAAATCAAGTGAAATAGTATAATACCTAGGTATACCTTAGATTATACTATAAATTATCAATAATATGAACCATAATCTTTAGGTACACATCATGGTGCACTATTTTATGCTATAAAAGTCAAAACACTTGCACATAATACACCCACAATAAGTATTGCACACAAGTTTTCATCTTTACATGACTCTACAAATTTGACCCTATCAACATATTTGCATAACATTACTATGCTTAGAGATATACAACTTGGCTTCTATGATCATTCTAAGAAAATCCATAGTATAGATTTAGATCATATAATTTTATCAATCCAGGATATAATTATTAATCAAACAGGAGTATAATAACATTCTACTAAAATGTCTATCTTTGTTATTATTTACACAAATGTAAAGTGATATTCCAAAATCTATAAAACTCTACTCATCTTACTAAAAATCATGCACATATATGTACATCTATTTTCAAGTATGGTCATTATATGACAATGGCTTACAAAGATAAATAGTCATATCTCAATCTACTAATTGACAAAAGCTCATCAATTAATCTAGCGTAAACTAGAGGATAAAAAATAATCAATCATCTTAATCTTATGTCATATGATCATAACATTTATTTAGAAGTGTGTTAAAATTACATGAGTAAGATTCTCTACAATAACATTTGATCACAAGGATGTAATTATCCTAATTTACAAAGTGTCTTTCTCGTGACTAGATTAAATTGGTAAGTTATAAGTTATGATTATATATATATCATTTTCCTATGCCAATATTTATAAATTCTCAAGATAAACATCTATATTCCTTAAGCTTAAGGCTTAATATAATAACTCTTATCTTAGGATCTATATATACAACTAACTATAATAAAATGATACTTAGGTCATAATTGATTTGTAAAAACAAATACTCAATTTAAGTAAATAATATGGCCTCCTTTTTAATAATCTATTACTCTAATCTAAAACCCACTCAATAATACATCTTGTATTAAAGAAGAAATATAGTATATTATTTCTTATCGAATCAAATATACAAAGCATTCCAACATTGATTTCAGATCAAGGGTGTATTAAAATAACATGTTAATATTTTATACTATCATATAGACTACTTTAGCATTCCACCTGTATTATGATACTCATAAGTATCCCATGATAATCATGATAATTATTTAAAATGCAACTCAATCTCGTAGCACAAATTGGCTAACAATGTACTACAAAAATCTAAGGCAAAATTAAAGTTCCACTAAACATTCAATATTTCAGTAAAGAAGAAACATATTTTCCTTTATACATTTACTATTTCATTTTTCTGTGTAAAATATAATTAAATCCATGCATGTTTTTAAAATCTAATTGATTCACTGCATGCTTTAAAGATTATTTTCTCATCTTGTCAAAACATAAACCTTTTGAGATGTAATAACCTCTTAATTTAGGATGCATGATCTGAGTCAGAATAGTGGTGTTGTATATTCACATTCATGTATGTTGTATCTTTAATGTAGAGAATATGAGGTTTGTGGTTATCTAAGGTAAATATGTACATGTATTTAGAATATTTTACAAAGCTCTAAAAACCATCTAGGAAGATTATAAAAACCTATCAAAGTTCTTGAAAGACTCAATTTTGACACAACACACTATAGAGACAAATTATTGTAGGCATGAACTTGTTCTAGAAACATACACAAACTAGGATATATTCTTCTTAGACCAACTCATCCCAAACACATTCATCCTAGCTGAAGATAGTGATGAAAAAGTAAATGATAAACAAATTCCATAGGTTACAATATGGATCAGTTGGGATGTTATCCATTGTGTTACTTGGTCAATTGGAGTCTTCTATGTCAAACTTTGAGCATGATTTTTTTAGGAGAGAACCTTTATGGGAAACATGAACAATCATGCAAGAGTGAATTCAATTGCAAAGCAAAGAGGAAGGAGAAGACATCAGATAGTTAAATCATTGGGTTCTAGATTGAAATGGATTTTTAATAAAAGAGAATCATGGATGTGCATATATAAATCACAAAAAAAATAATTCCATACCCATTTTCACATTTATTACACTCACAATTATAAATACAGTACCAACCTTTTAAGAATTTTCTTGGAAGAAGATTTCACTTCTTTTCTTGCTTTATCTGATTCTCTCTTAGAATCTACCTACCTCTTCTTTCTCCTTTCCTTTCTTTCCTCCATCTCTATCCCCATTTAATTTCATAAACCTTAATTTATAAAACCTTTTCTTCCTCTAATTTTGCTACATCCCATTTCTTTTCATGTTAATTACCCATCATTAAGTGGTAATGACTAAAGTTAGTCTACGTTGCAAGTTCAGTTTGAATTAACCAAGTTCTTTCATAACTCATGTAATTCTCAATTTAAATTTAAACTCTATATCTCCAAATATTAGTCAAGTCTAATTAATGTTTTACAAATTTTTTCTTACCAAACTATTCTTATTCGAAGTTGAATTCATGCATAGACTAGTTAAGTATGCCAATTATTTGATTAAACTAATATTAACCAATACTTTGTAAGTTATTTATAAATATATTTATTATTTAAACACTTAAATATTTCATTAGGGTAGTCCACATAGGAGAGTTAGCATTTAATTTAGCAAATTAGTCTATTTATTAATTTAAAGTGAGGATTGCCTAAGACATTATCAATTTTGACTAATTATATAATATATTAAATGTTGACATAATAATAATTTATAGACATATATTTCACATATTATAATCTTATACCTATGATTTTTTTGGTCAAATTTATATATAGATTAGTTCATTGCCTTAACTATCTTTAAAAGATGCAATAAATAATATAAATTTCTAGTTAGCTCAGTAATAATGTCGCACAAACACAATAATATTAAAGTAGTCATCATTAAAAATTAACTGTAAGTGATGCATAAATTGAAATTCGATCACTATATACTTAATCAATCACTTAGAACCATACTAACTAGCAAACTATATCAATTAAAGAGTTAACAAAATATTGTACTATGGTGTATGAGTTTGGGTCACTAGCAATTCCTCTGACATCTCCCAATCATCCCATATACTCCATCCTATCTGATGATACTCTCACTCATATTAATCTAAAGGTAGGATAAATCCTACATCACCCATACAATAAGTAGGTATTTATTCTGATTCATCATATATATCAACCAATGATGCAAAAGTAACAATATACATCCATAATGTACAGAATAAGAAAGTACAATTGTCACATCATGTAACTAATTAGCATATCACTATCCCATAACCAATATATTTCAGAAAGCTCAAATAAAATAAATAATAAACAAATGATAACCACATAATCCATGGATTCAAAGTTTATAATATTTAGGGTGAAATCGAGATGTAATAGAAAAACTATGGTTGTGGATGGAATCAAAGTAACACAAAAAAAATGGGAACTAAGTTTAGATAAATATCACCAACCAATATCGCATGTGGTTAGTTAGATGATCAATCATGGTGAAAAGTGTGTCATGATATGAATAACAATAATTTATTCATTTATTCACATGTTTCAAGGATGAAACATGTCAAGGAGGGTTGGTATGTTATTTACCTAGGGATATGATATTATAATGTATATTGGTTGATAGATATGAAAACATGTGGCACACATTATTATGTTATTAAGGATATTATATTATAATGTATATATTTTTATGGAGATGATAACATAGGGCACATATCCCCCTTATTTAGCTATATGGTTCAAATATATTAAGTCAAATAAGTAACTTGTGGATTTAACTATATTAGGTAGTGAGAAGGCCTACATTGAGATTAAAGGTTTACCTATCCATTATTAGTAATAGAGGTAAATATAAATGAAGTTAAAATTATTTTTAAGGATGTTAAATGAGTGGTGGGTATTCTATTTGTTAGAAGGATATTTGAGGTCCCCCCTAGAAGTGGAATTCTCATATTTAGAGATCTTGTGGAGTTATTTATTCCGATATGAGTATAGTATGGTATTTACCTAAATCAAGTATAAATAAAATATTTATGAATATATTTCATATTAGGACATCCTAACCCAAAAATATCTATGTTGTTGTGTTTATATTGATTTTATTTTGCATATTGTTATGATTGTTTTATTTGTTTACATTATTACATGTGAGGATCTTAACAGACAATTTATCAATATTAAACAAGTATTATGTTATATTGTTGGTAAAATAGTGGATATGTTGTAATTATTTTTTTTGTTTTGTTTAGGTCATTGTCATATGTTTTTGGGGCATGCATCATATAGAAACATCCCCCTCTTTATTTAAGTTAGGAATATTACCAAGTTGTTGGTTAGATGGTTTGTTAGATTGTTAAGTAATTGTGTCATGTAGCCTATTTTGTAATTTAAACACATGGGATATGGATTGAAAATGTGATAGTGAGTTTGTATGTGAAAGTGCGTGTGCATATGTGTTTATCATGTAAAACTTTTCAAAATTAATAAAATTACATAGAAATGGGCCATATATGTACTTTAAATTTGTAATGAAATTACTTAGATAATTCACACAAATAGAATAATACTTAGCATAAATATGAAAATAATACATAGTTCCACAAAAATAATTGAGGAAATAGTAGAGTACTTGATAAATATGTCTAACCCACATCAAGGGGGAAACCTCCACAATGATGCAATAAGATCATAATTCACAATATGATACTCAAATATAAACTAGTACCTCCTATATACATTCTACTTAAGTTGTGGGTATTCCATATGCCAACCATACTAATAATATAACAACATAAATAAATGTGAAAATATAATATGAAAGGTTATGTATTCCACAAGTCAAACACACACATCCCTAAACACATTATAGGTTAATGGCATAACATACTTATCCCCTTAAATTTGTTTCCCTTAATGTTGACAAATAATAGATGATGATATAGGAAATATTCATCCTCCCACATCACATCTTCATGGTATAAATTCTTTCACTTGATCAAATACTCCTTAATCTTTCTTATTATCAACCTTTTAGTGCATGTGTAAAAGATATCCTTAGGTTTTAGAATAAATTACCCTTATTCATCTAGTCTTGGTAACTTATTTGAGGTAAAAACTATCTATCCAATTACCTTATTAAATAAATATACATGAGATACAAGATGTATGTATGTGGATTGGGGTGGTTCCAACTTGTATGCAACACTACTAATTTTTTCCAAGATCTTATAAAAGCCATAATGCTTAGGATAAAATTTGTTATCATTTTTTACACTATTCAAAGACATTTGATTATATTGTTTCAAGCAAAAAAATATCTAATAAACCATGTTAAAATTCCTCTCACTATGGTGTTGATACACTTGTTTGATTCTATTTTATGCCATTACCAAATTATCTCTCAGACTATCTAGTACATCATGTTGATGTTGAATGTGTTCTTCAATAACTCAAACCTTGGGTTTCACCCTTAAGGATGAAGTGATGGATGGGGGATGATAAATATAATGTTCCAAAAATGGAGATATTTTGGAAGAGGTATGGAAGGAAGTGTTATACCACCATTTTTGTAGTGGTAGCCATTGAACCCAATGTTATTATTTATTTGATGAAAAAAATAGAGATACCCTTATAGGAATTTTTTGACCATCTTTGTTTTCCCATCATATTTAGGATGATATGATGAGATATTAGATAAATGAGTACCTAAATATGATAATAAATCAATAAAAAAAATAATGGTGAATTTAGGATCATGATCACTTACAATGGTCTTGGGAGTACCCTGTAGCTTTTAAACTACAACCAAAAAATCAACATCTATTATACTAGATAAAAATGGTTGTGAAAGGATTAAAAATGAGAATATTTTGTGAGCCTATCTAAAATTACCATTATGACATTTTTAACTTTAGACCTCAGTAACCCTATACTAAAATCCATGGAAACCCCCTCCCACCTCTAGTAAGGAATGGATAAAAGCTATATAAAACCTAGCGTCTTAATTTTTCACCCTTGTTTTGATGAAACACCTTGAATTTACCCACAAATTTATGTATATCCCCCTTGATTACTTCCTAAAATAAATCCTACTTGATTCTATGATAGGTTTAAAAAAATATTAAGGGCTCCCATATTGGAGCTACATGAATCTCCCTAAGGATCTTGTGCTTGAGAATAGAATTCTTACATAGCTATAATCTATATTTATACCATAATGTGTTCCTTTTCCACTCATTTTTTTAAAAATAACTAGAATTTTGCTAGTTATTCTAAATAAAAACCTATGTATCCTTATCATTCTCCTATTCTAAGCTTGCTTCTTGCAACCAAGCTACCTAAAAAATGATCATTGCACATAACAATGCCTCAATGGATTAATCCTTCTTGGATAATGCATCTACTAGAACATTCTATTTTATTTTCTTAAAAATGATATCAAATTCATATTCAAAAATAATAATCACCATTTTTTGTTTTTTTATGATGACAATAATTATTCTTCAAAATATTTTAGACTACCATGATCAATATTTACCTTAAAATGTCTACCCATCAAATAAGGTCTCCATTTATTGACATCATGAAAATATCTAGAATATATTTCTTATAGACTTATTTTAGCCTATTTTTACCATTGATTTGATGAATCTCAAATGTAATGGTTATTCCTTCATACATGATTATTTCCCCCATGGCATATCCTAATGGATCATATTTAACAATAAAAGTTTTACTGTTGATTCACCTACCTATAATTTGGCAAAATTCTTATCAAACAAACTTAAAATTATCATTGGTAATACTATTTCCTTCGTAAAATACTCAATAGCTTGGGTAAATAAGATTAAAAATGAAAATTTGAATGGGAAGGATTTATTGGTCAGTTTCAATGTTGTTTCTATGTACACAAAAATACTTATTGATGAGGTGGTCCTTGCTATTAGAGATTTAACATATGAGTCTACTACCATGTGGGTTGAAGTGTGTCTTATATCCACATACTTTATTTTTCAAGGTGAATTTTATGAACAAATTGAAGATGTTGAATTGGATCTCCCATTTCACCTATTATTGGTAATCTATATATGGAAAATTTTGGAAAACAAGCTATTGATTCATTTCATTTAAAACCAAAACATTGGAAATGATTTATAGATGACATTGATGTAGCGTAACAACATAATATTGAAAATCTTGGTAAATTCCTAAGCCACATTAATAGTCAAAACGATAACATAAAGTTTGCCATGGAAGTTGAGAATAATAACAACATTCCCTTCCTTGATGTGTTAGTTTAAAAAAAATAAGATGGCTTGATTAGTCACCAAGTTTATATGAAAAAGATGCACACTAATAGGTATCTACATGTGGACTCTCACCATTTTCCAACCCAAAAAGTTGGTATTATGAACACTTTGATTACTCATGCCTTGAGACTTTTTGATAAAGAACACCTTGATCAAGAATTGGAGCACTTATCACATGTTTTCAAAATAAATGGCTGTGATGATTATCAATTCAATAAAATTGTTGAAAAATCTAAGAAACTACTTATAATAAAGGATCCTATTGAAGGTGACATTCAAAAAAGAATATTTATTCCTTAGATTAAGGGAACCATGGAAAAATTAGTAAATATTTTAAATAAGAGAGACATTAAAGTTTCCTTCACCCATCCTAACACCATAAGAAGGATGATTGAATCTATTAAAGATCTGATTAAACAAGGCTCCTATAAAGGTGTTTATTCCATCCTATGTTCTTGTGGGAAAGTATATATTAGTGAAACTAGCAAGCCTTTAAATGTGAGATTAAAATAACATTATGTTGATTTAAGACATGATAGATTTAAAAAATCAGCCCTAGTTGAGCACTCCCATAATCTGAGCCATCATATTTGTCTTGATAATTCTAAAATTATTACCAATGACGATCACTATATTGAGAGGAAAATTAGAGAAAAGATTGAAATCAGAATAAACCTAGATAATCTTAATAGAGATGAAGGCACAAAATTAAGTGACATTTGGAAACCTTTACTTCATCATCTTCTTCAGAATAAAAAGAATAATTTTGACTTATCCTAATTTTGGCCGACTCCTTTGGGTTGATGAATAATTTTTATTATTTATTGTCCCTTTAGTTTTATCTATGTTACATTAATATCTTATTATCTCTTATTCTCATGATGATGATCCATGAGTTTGGATCAAAACATTAAGAATATTTTATTAAAATAATGCAAATTCCATTGATTATTATTAATATTCTACATATCTATGATTTTTAATTAGATTAAATCCCTCCATGGAAGGGAAATTCTGAGCAAGGTTCATGAGCTTGAAAGGATTCATTTAAAGATTGTTCATAGGGTCATTGATTTATATTTTTTGAAGAGATGTATGGACTCAAAAACTATTCCTATTTTTTCTCACATTTACCATAATATCCATAATATATGAAACTTTAAATTATTTAATTTGATGAGTCTATCCCTTGTTAGATCAAAAATTAAAAGATCCAAGTTGGATTTGAATTTCTTGTCAGAGAAAGCTTATAAATTACATCTTAAACTCACCAATCAGATTGGTTTTGTCCTATGGGTTCTTGTTGATTCTATAATTTATATGAATTGTTTAAATTGTGAGAAAGAAATGATGGATAATAAAAATATAAAATGTGATTTGTTAAATAAAGTGCAACATGGAGATAATCACTGCTCTAAGAGAGTTTCTAATATTATCAACCTGTCTAAAATCTCTTTGGATGTAGATACATTTAATGTCCTAAAATTTGGTCTAAATTTTGCCATGGCATTAAAGCATGTTCATGTTAATGAATTAATTTGTACCATTTAAAATTCTATCATGGGTTTACCAAATAATGTGGTTGATGAAATTAGGTAGGAATGTGTTGTTATTATTAGAAAAGCTGAGCCACCTAAGTTGAACATTAATCATAATAAAGCCATCACCCTTTATAATCTGAGAAAAAATAAAGATATAAAAGTCATGAAAGTATATAAAGGGAATGCCATAGTTATAATGAATTCAGATGAGTATGACAAAAATGATTAATCATTCCACAGTTATAATGAAGGCAGATGAGTATGACAAAAAAATGATCAATCATTGGGCTTGTGGTAGTTATAGAAAATTGAATTATGATCCTGGTAAAAAATTGATAGGAGAAGTTACCAACACTATTATTAATTCAAGCCTTGATGATAAAACAAAAATAAATAAACCTAAAAATTGGATTGATCCTCACATTTATGGTTTACCTAAAATTCATAAAGGTAATCCTCTTAGACCAATAGTTAATACTATTTATTTACCTACCTACAATTTGTCAAAACTCTTAGAAAACAAACCTAAAATTCTCACTGGTAATACTAGTTCCTTCATAAAATACTCAATAGCTTGGGTAAATGAGATTTAAAATGAAAAGTTGAATAGGAAGGATTTATTGGTTAGTTTTGATGTTGTTTCTATGTACACAAAAATCCCTATATATGAGGTGGTCCTTGCTATAGATATTTAATAGATGAGGCTATTGCCATGTTGATTGAAATGTGTCTTAGATCCATATACTTTATTTTTTAGGGTGAATTTTATGAAAAAATTGAAGGTGTTGCAATGGGATCTCCCCTTTCACCTATTATTGCTGATCTATATATGGAAATTTTTTTAAAAATAAACTATTGATTCATTTCCTTTAAAACTAAAACATTGGAAATGATTGTTGATGACATTTATGTAGTGTGGTAGCATGGTATTGAAAATCTTGATAAATTCCTAAGCCACCTTAATAGTCAAAATGATAGCATAAATTTTACCATGTAAGTTGAGAATAATAATAGAATTCCCTTCCTTGATGTGTTAGTTTCTAAACAAGAAGATGGCTTGATTAGTCACCAATTTTATAGGAAAAATATGCACACTAATAAGTATATACATGTAGACTCTCACCATTTTCCAACCCAAAAAATTGGTATTATGAACACTTTGATTACTCGTGCCTTGAGAATTTATGATAAATAACACCTTGATCAAGAATTGGAGCACTTATCACATGTTTTAAAAATAAATGGCTATGATGATTATCAATTTAATAAAATTGTTGAAAAATCCAATAAACTACTTGTAATAAAAGATCCTATTGAAGGTGACATGCAAAAAAGAAACTCCATTTATTACATTAAGGGAACCATAGAAAATTAGCAAAAAATATAAATAAAAGAGACATTAAAGTTTCCATCACTCTTTCTAACACCATAAGAAGGATGATCAAAACTATTAAAGATTTGATTAAACTAGGTTCCTATAAAGGTGTTTATTCCATGCCATGTTCTTATTGGAAAGTATATATCGATAAAACTGGTAGGCCTTTAGATGTGAGATTAAAATAACATTATGTTGATTTAAGACATGAAAGATTTAACAAAACAACCCTAGCTAAGCACTCCCATAATACAAGCCATCATCTTTGTCTTGATAATGCTAAAATTATTGCCAAAGAGGATCACTATACTAAGAAAAAAATTCATGAAAAGATTGAAATAAAAATGAACCTGGATAATATTAATAGAGATGAAGGCAAAAAATTAAGTGGCATTTGGAAACCTTTACTTTATCATCTTCTTTAGAATAAAAATAATAATTTTAACTTATCCTAATTTTGGTCGACTCCTTTGGGTTGACGAATGATTTTAATTATTTATTCTACCTTTTTTTTTCTATGTTGTATTAATATCTTATCAACTCCTATTATTTTGATGATGATCCATGAGTTTGGATCAAATGTTGATAATATTTTCTTAAAATAACACAAAGTCCATTGATTATTATTAATATTTTTTTTTTGTAAAAATTAGGTGTAGCCATAACTAGAGGGGTACACATAGCCTCCTTTAACTTTTCAAATGACTTGGTAGCTATTTCAATCAAATGGAAAGATTCCTCCTTCAATAAAGATGTGAGTGGTGCTACTATAATACCATTATTTTTAATGAAACTATTATACTAACTTGTTGGCATAAAAAATCCTTGAAGATTATTGAGGGTCTGTGCACTTTCCACTCCATCATAGCTTTGATCTTTTTAGGGTGTACTTTTAATCCTTTATGTGAAAAAATATGACCTAAATACTCCACCTATTAGAATATAAAATCACATTTGTTATGTTTTACATAAATATGATGTTGTTCCTAAAATAAAAGTACTTGTTGCACATGCTACAAATGTTCTTCCCAATTTTTGTTGTATATTATGATGTCATCAAAAACACCAATATAAATTTCCTCAAAATAGGCCTAAAAATAATGTTCATCAAACTTTGAAATGTAAATGTTGTATTTTTGAGACCAAAAGGCATGGCCAAAAACTCATAATGGTCTTCATGAGTTCTAAAATCTGTTTTAGGGGTATCCTCATCTTTAATTTGAATTTGATGATATTTAAATGAAGATATAGTTTTTTAAAATAAACAACACCATGTAACTCATTAAATAATTCAATATGGAACTTATCTTTAATGGTTTACTTTTTGAGTTATTTGTATTACTGTAACATCCTCCAAGTTTCAACCTTTTGACGCACCATGACCATCAAGGATGAATATTAGCTTTAGTTGTCTGATAATACCCACCTTAATCATCCCATGTATCATCTTTTTAATTTCACTCTTCTAGTCATATGAAAACCTGTATGGTCTTATGTTTGGTAGTTGACTCCCTGGAATAAATTTAATGGCATGATCATGTTCTCTTCTTGGTTATATTACTTTTGGCATGGTACCAAAAATAGTAGGGTGATCATCAATAATCATCTATAGATAAAGATGTATAGACACATTTTTTGGTTAAAATTCCATAAAAAATAATCATGCTATAAGTCCTTTATCCCCTTTATTGATAATCTTTGGTATCTTATGTGAACTAACTAATTGTGTAGATTAGGTTTATAATCCACATAGTTTATATGCCTTGCCTTAAAAATTAAAGTGCATGAACAATTTTTGAAAATTCCTCTCTATTTTGGCAAAGGTTGTGAGCCATTATAATCTAAAAAATATATCTACCCCACCCATGGGAATATAAAACATAGGATAATATAAATTATAGTCTCCCATATCAATCTTAATACTATGACATTTCCTAGAATAATTGATTGTGTCATCATCTACAATCATGATCTAAAATTTTGGATCTGGGTAAATTAAAAATTTCAAACAAGTATATAAATTATTTAATATGAAGTTATGTGTACTTGAGTCAATCAACACTTTCACCTTCTATTTATTGAGTAAACCCATAACCTTAGGGGTTTGAGGAGTGCTAATACCCCAACGTTGAATGATAAGAGATAGTAGGTTGAGAATCCTTAGATTACTCCTTTGTCTCTTCCTAACCCTCACTTGAGGTATCATCTTCTTATTCATATTAATTTTATAATTAAATGTATAAAAACTTTTTTTCAACACATTTATATTCTTTTCTCTATTTACTATCGTAACCAAAAAAAAACCCCTTTTATATGCTTCTCTTTAATATGTTAAGGAGTAAATCTAGTAGGCTGAGAATATGATTATGCCAGGTAATTATTTTATCGACCATAAATAAAATATCTTTATTTAAAAATATATATAGCTCATGTACCTTATGCATAAATACTATGTATTTAGCTACTGAACTTGGATTAAACATTCAAACATCAAACTAGATGTTACCCTTGAGCCCACCTAGGAATAAGTAATTCATATTGTCTTCATTGATATCATCCATGTGTAAGGATATATTTTGGAATTGATTAATATAATCTTTAATAGGCCATGTTTATCACAATTTTGCTAAATGACTAAATTATTTTTTGGTAACATTATTGTGATAGTGCATTTATCTCATCAGTAAACACTGACTAGAGAATAAGAAGGCCTTTATATTTATTTTGAGAGTAAAAACACATATACAAAATGAATTTATCAGGTTCTATATATAGAGATACCATGACCAAATTATATGCACATGGGGTTTGATATAAATCAAATAAATTATCCATTTGATTTATCCAAGTGACCAAATAATTAATATGAAACTTATGCATTTCCACTTTTGGTAACATGTTATTCAATCTAGTATTTGAGTGTTGATTGTTCTAGTTGGGAGAACCCAAATGTAATGGTGGAATATTATTTGGATATGGAATATGATCAAAAAGAGTGGTCAATGTCCCACTAATAGTATCCAACTAAGACTTCACATCATCCATGTCCCCTTTTACCACATTGAGATCATCTTTTTTCACCATGATATGCATATCTGATTGAAGTTGGTAAACCAACCTATAAACCCCAAAATCTAAAGTTTTTAACTCCATGTCATCCTTGTAAAGAATTTTTACTAGAGTATCTTTCCCTTTCCCACAATAATGAGTGTTTGGACTAGCCATACATAAACCCTAGGGTTTAGGGATTCGAGACCAAAATAAAATTTACAATAAGAGTATACCATTGTGGTCATCTCACTGAGATGAATCCAATTTATAATAATTTTCATAGGGATACAAAAAAAAAAGCCTTCTTTAAAAATAAAAACCTCAAATAATATTGTGTTGATAAAAAAATCTTCTCAGATCATAAGTTATGTTTTTTCGATCCCTCGGATCTCAAGACAATAGCTATGCTAGATATGAAAAATATATGTCACAAAAACTTTCCCAAATCAAATTTATAATACCACTTGTAATTAAAATTACTTGGATAATTCACACAAATGTAATAATATATAGAATAAATATGATAAAAATAAGTAATTTCAAAACAATAATTGATGAAAGAGCATAATACTTGATAAATATGATTGAGCCATTTCAAAGGGGAACATCCAAAATAATTTAATAAGATAATAATTCACTAATATGATACTCAAATACTAACCACTACCTCTTATATATACTTTATTTAAGCCATGTTTATTCCATAGGCTAACCCAACAATATAATAACATAGATAAATGTGACAAGATAATATGAAAAGATATGTAAGCCATAAGTAAGCCACACATATCCCTAGAAACACATAGGTCAAGGGCATAGCAAAATTTTATTTATATGTGCCATTGGTTGTATCAAAGTAATGTAGAGATAGAAGTGTCATGATGTTAAAGCATGAAACATGCAATTTTTAATCATAATTTATTTATCTATCTAGTTTATGATTCCATGTAGTTATATGGACATGAGCAACACATGTAAAAATGAATAAAAAAATGGGAATCATTCATGTTAGAGATCATAGTGATGGCTTGAAATTTTGAATAACTCTTTTTATTAATTTTTAATATTTTATTTTTTACCTTTTTCCATAGAAAATATGCTCTATATGAATTTATGCTGTTGAAAATATTTTCAAATGTGATTTAATGTTTTAAGAGAATTTAAATTTTTCATTTTGACATGTGATTAACTAAAAAAAAATTATATTCAGAATTTTGTGAAGTTTATACATATAAAAGATGAGTGTAAGCATAAAACATGAATGAGGCATGAGGGTAGATGACTTTTGGTCCAGAAGGATGTATCATGCCCAAAACTATCCTCTAATAAAACCCAAATAAAAAATCATAAAAACATGGTATTTTTTTGTTAATTAAATAATAACATTTAATTGTTTAACTATTGTTCCCGAACATAAAATGTCACAAAAAGGAGTGTCACACACAAAATTATATATTGGGTAAATTAATTTGTTTTTTTTATTTCCCACAATAATATATACAAAACTGATAAACAATTTATAAGGGTGTTGTTGAATGAAAGTGCATCACAAGGTTTCTAGAAAGTTCAAGAGTTGTTGGTTGTGATATTCTTGATATATTTGGTGGATTAGTAGTAAAGCTAATGACTATTTCATAAATTAAAATATAAATGGTTATTGGAAACAACCGTGGTGTTAAATCCTACTTGTGAACATGAAAGTATTATAAACGAAGCTTAATGAACTATGATCAACCTAGAGTCTAAATTATAAGCTAACATGTATATTTACAATGAAATTTGAACTACAATGAGTTGATAAAAAAATTAGCAAAAGGAAGGGTAGGGAAGAGAAGAAATATGTTACTAAACTCTGATTCATACATTATGACAAAGCTTAAATTTCATCCAAACATGCACTTAAACCAATATATGACATGAAATAGCTAAATCATAAATCCTATCACATATCAAACAAAAAATTAAGGATAGTTGAAACAATGCAAATAAGAAATTAGATTCAATTTAAATATTTACTTCTATAAGCAAATTGCATAAGCACATCTAAAAGAGAGCAAAAAAAATGAATTGAATCTAAGCTCTTTCATTCAATATAGCATAAGCACAAATTAACAACTCTACATTCAAATATGCACATATGGAATCCATGAAAATAATTCAAATCTAAAAATTAGACCAGTTAATTAAAAAAGTGTCAATGATAGCAAAATACACAAACAAAAATGAGATAATACTTTTAGAATTATCCTACTCACATTAATTTTCTCCAAATTTACATAATATTTTTTTCTCAAAAACTCCCTCCTTTTTACAAATGACAATTCCCTTTTTATAGGAGATTAGTGAGGTATGTCAATTAGTCACATCAAATGATAATTGTAAAAGTGTCAAGGATAGCTATCCTTCTAAAATCTTCTAGAACTAATGACATGTTCTAAATAGATTGACCTATAAGCAATGTGCTTTACAAGTTGCACAATGCTTTTACAAAAAGAATGTTCCTTTTTAAAATGAGATACATGTTTAGTTACAAAATAATATACTATATCAACAAATTTGAATCTGAGAAGATCCTTATTGCTTTTGTTTCTTCATCTTTATTAATTTATCATGTTGATCATCAATCAACTTGAAGTTGATGATGGGCTCCATGAAAATTTCTTCTTCTTGATCAGCCAGGTCCTTCAAGTCTTTGTTAACGCTATCCATTAATTCCTTGATGCTTATAACATCTCTAATCTTCTCTTCTATAGAGAGGATCATGTCTAAAACCATTTTGTTGTTTGCCCTTATTTTTCCTTGGATTTTTATTTTCACCTCCTACATGAATTGAGTAGCTCTATGATTGAACTCCTCATCAGTGATCAAGCCAATAGGACTAAGTGTAGTTGGGTCTGTGATCAAGCTACCCAATATATGTGCCATCCTATTTCCCATATATTTAAAATACTTAGAAATATCCTCCAAGATCTTGGACCATTTTTTCAAACCTTTGATCTTTTATATGAATATTTCCATATCCATATTCAAATGGGCTAGACTAATTATCTTAAACCTAGGAATTTTATCTTCCATCACTATATTGATTATCTCCTACACCTTATTTTATGAACCCTACCATAAGTTTACTAGGTTCAAAACCAAGGTACCATGTTTATACATCATTTCTTACTTGGACCTTGTTGATTTTAGAGAGTTTAATATGTCATACACATTAGTTTTAAACTAGTTGACCATATCCCCTAAGATAGATAGGATAGACTACTCTTATAGGTTCTTATCCTTCTATTTTATGCCCTTGATAATAGCTTGCCATTATTATAAATGTGATTAATAATATTCTAAGACATATTATTCAAATATTGGATCTTCACCTAGCCTCTATCTTTCCTTCTAAGTCAAATTAGTCAAAGACTATACCTTTTGATAGGTCATCTCCTCACCACTTTATATGACTATTTTCTCAGTCACCCTTTGTAACCAGTAGTCTCTAAGTCATACCTAACTCCCACTGAGGATTAAGGCACATATGGAATATGAACATCTACTTGTGATTGTGATGGTGATTGGATTAGAGCATCCAACCTCTTCCTCTTGCAAATTAATAATCCATGGTTTCAATATTGTTACACAAGGATATTAATAGCCTTGACCAAGGCCCATGCCTGATAAGTGGGTAGATTTTCCACTGTTGGTTCATAAATGAACCACTCATGGATAGGTGTCCCATACAAATTTTTTTATTCACTAAACAAATTGAATTCCTTTAAGGGAGGAGTGATGGTTACTTTAGGATTCTTAGCCTTTGAAATAATGGAAAACTCAGCTTTCCTTTATGGAGTATCAATGGGTACCAAGTCTAAAGACTTCCCTTTATTTTTTTAAAATCTTCAACATTTTATTATTCCTTTGAATCTAACTCATACATCATGGATAACATCTATAATGCATTTTCCACTGACTCATTGGGATCCAATGCTATCATATGCACCTCATGTTAAGATAATTCTTGTTCTACTACTTTGGAAGATCTAGAAGTTGATGAACTAGAAGTTATTTCCTTTAGACTTCTCTCTTCAAGTTTATGCTTTGTTCGAAAATTTATTATTGGAAACTTTGAAGGTTCACAACTTATCAAATGATATTTTTTGGGGTCCAACTACCATCTGTCATCTACCTTTTGATCTTTACTTAGTCTAGACTTAGGTTTGATGTTGCACTCTTTCAATCTCCTAGTTACTTCAAAGTAGGAGGATGCCTTAGTGTATACAAGGTCAAATGCACCAGGCTCATGATCATATGATAAATTTAAGATATCTTTGAGTCTTAAATTTTCTTTAACTCTTCCACAAGGGTCTCATTATCTAAGTTCAACCATTTGTAAATTGAAAGATAGTCTATGTTTTGATGCTACCTCAATGTGATCCCATTATTTGAAGGTGGTTTTTCTAATTATCATTGGAAATATGTGTAAGAGTCCTTTTATTTTGGTTTTTCAAAGGCCATCTATATCATTAAAGAGTTGATAGGCCACCTCTTACTCTGATAGCTTATTAGGAACATGGACTAGTAACTTGAGAGGAAAATTTTGAGTTCTGTCAATCCTTATGATAGTACAGATAGGGCACAACCATATATCCCCCATTGATTCAATAGATTTCTTGATCAAAGGGATAATTCTTCACATAGGGATACTAGTTATAGCTTCAATCAATGCTAGATAGACACAATCAAAAATAAATTGAATGTGATCTCTATATTTATAGATGTGCAACTTAGAATAGTATTGAGAAATAATCTAGGCTCCATTTGGAGACCATTCCATCTAATTGGGAATATTTTTAGCTAAAAATAGGGCATCTAGGAGATACGAAATCATGATAAACTCATTTATCTTCTTATGCCTAAATGTATATTTTTTTTCTCAAAGAGATACTAATTATCTCACCCAATGGAGGAACTATTACGCTTTCAATAATGAAATACACCATTGGTACCCATATAGGATCAACATAAAATATGGTTGCACATCTATATAGTTTGTTCAACATTGTCATTACCATCCTAACCCATGGTCTAAACTAACTAATAAGAATTTTATTATCAAGGTCCATAATAACTTGGTTACCAACTTCTAACCACACAACTAAGTTATCCATCAAATTGTGTTCCTTAGCCCATGAGTTAATTGAGTTCAAGTAAATTTGAGGTTAAGGGAGATTGTAAAAGGACTCAAATTCAAATGAGTAAATGTAAGCAACTTTTCTCTAATTATGTTCATTGATTAACATGCCCTTATTTATCTTAGCTTAATTAAAAATGGGACTAAGAATATCAATGCAGTGAAGTAGCTCAGTCTTTACAATTTTGTAATGAATTCTAATCATTTATATTACTACAATATCATCATAGAGCTTGTTTATAAAGAGAAACTTTTATTCTTATTTGGTGATCACTAGTTGGTTTTCAATTTTCCAAAATAATTTAGAGCTATTACTATCCCTTGTGTTCAAAGTAATTACTAAAAACTTCATATCCTTAAACACAAGACCTTTTATGCCTATTGTCAAATATAACTCCACATATTAATTTGAAACATGTTTATGGGTCACCATAAGTATGATCCCAGTTGAATTATCTAATTAGGGACAATAATCCAACTATTTTAGTTCAAACTAGTAATTCTAGAGACAAATTAGGGCAATTTATAAACTCAAGTATTTTTAAAGGTTTATGTAGGGTTTTAATAGTGGTAGGCTAGTTCGAATAATGAGATTTCATAACTTTGATTTCATTTATTTATACCTTTTATGTGTTAGGCTCACAAGATCTTCCAATATGATGTGTTCTTCTTATGTGTCAATACCATGTCATGATGCCCATTTATTTAAAATATGATTATTGTTTCTTCTAGAGACTTGTCATAACCTTATGGAATCTTGAAGCTAAATCAAATTTTCACCATTGATCTCTTTTGGATCTTATTATCCTTATATTTCATCATAGGTTGTTGATCCTGACTAAAACCTTTAAGATCACACCACTTGGTGGATATATGGGCTCTCTATGTATTTTGTAGTCAAACTTCATTGTTTCAATGACTTTGTGCCATGTGTTAGCTTTTCATTCTATTTGGGTCCTTAACTTCTTGACCTACTCTGCATCATTGATATCTATTTGAGAGCTTGAATGTTATTCATTGATCTCTATCTAATTCATAATGGTTATGACACATGTCACTACTATGTTTGATCTGAGTTCTTTGAAAATTCCACATTTGTTTGCACCATCATTCTATTAGATATACACTTAAACATAGATCATTTATCTCTTTAACACTTTCTGAGATTGTGACACTTGTCTTTCATGCATCACTTTTCAGCATCCTTGACTTGTTGACCCATGCTCTCGATTAGATTCATTATTGCTTTGCTAAGATCATGGTATTTTTTGTTCTCACAATCTTTTATAAATTATTTGATGTATTGATTCCTTATTCATTATTGGATATTCATTATATAATTAATGCATACCATCGATCAATTCTTTGGATTTGTTGACTTCTAGCTTTGTCTATGGATCATTGATCTTTGCTCTAAGCTCCCAATATCTAGCCATGTGGCATCTTCATGTTTAATCAGTCCCTATATACATATAATATAAATCACATAAGATTCTGAGATATATGTAGAAACTTAGTATAAAATGTTAGACTAATTTCTTAGTTGTATTAATAAATATAATTAGGACTTAGGCTAAATTTTAAACTTGGTCTAAAATATAAAAATGTTCCTACATAAACATGGATCCTGCATAAATTTGAATCTAATTCAAAAGGGACTTAGGCTAAATAGTTAGACTAAGGTTTTTTAATACTAATTAGACATAGATTCAATTAATCAACTAAAAGACTAAAGGCTTAGTCAAAAAGGGTTAACTTAGCATTTAAGGCATAAAACCTTGACACTATTAATTTAAATGAAACTCCCTTAACCTATAACATGGAAACATAAGAATCAAATTTCTCAACATTAGATAAATTTAAACAAAGATTATAAGCTAACATGCTAATGTAAACTAGATCAAACATGATATTCAAATAATGAAATATGATCAAGTAAGATGTTCAATGTATATCACAATTAGCATGATATGAACTAGGGTCATAATTTTTCAAAAATATAGGTATGTTGACCTCAACAAACAGTGACTTTTGGGGGAACATTATAAAATGTTAGAACTTAGATACTCTTGGTTTGAACTAATGACTAGACTACTCATTCTACATGATCAAGTACCATCATTAAGATCAATTTATGATTAAAAAAAGTATTAAAAATGTATAATTAGGATCAAACATCAAAACTTAGTCATGTTGTGTGTCTGCTTTGATTCATTCACTAATTGTCATGGGGTTTAGAGACAAATTCCAAATTTCATGATTTTAATCATTAACATTGACTTATAGCATATTTAGATATTCGTTAAGAATCATTATTCATGACAAGGGAAGGCTTGGGAATTACTTTGCTACTAGCCATGCATCCATAGCCCTAATAAAGATACTTTTGGCTTCACTCTAGGCCTTTTTCCACTACCAGCCATGCATCTATAGCCTTGATGGAGATTATCCAAATCACCTTTGCTCATATAGCTTTTGAATTTTTAATAAGACTCTTATTTTTTGTATTTTCAAGTATACTTAAATTTTCAACAAAGATTGGGAACCAAAATTAGCTAGGTTTGAGGATTTTATCAAATGTTTGATCTTCAAATAATCATCCTTGGTTATAAACTTCATCCTAGGCAATATTCTCTTTAAGTTCTAACATGACTTTATTCTAATGATTCAAACTTTCACTCAACATATGCAATACCTATTAGAATCAAACTTAGATCAAAACAAGGTTTAAAATTTTAAGGAACAATTAATGTAGATATCAATCCTCACCAATTTATCAAAATTATAACATCAAGCTCAAATTTATAGAGTCTATGATCAATAAATATTTGAGGTTCATACATACATTCTTGATTTTTGAAGTTTTTTTTAGCAACTAGGATGGAGCTTGTAAATTGTCTTGAAAAAGGCTTATTGAAAGCAGGGAACAAATCAAAGAAAAGGAACACACAAAAAGAAAAAAAAACAATATGAAAATAAATATTTACAAGCACTATGTACAAATAAGGAATATGAAAGAAACTAATCTAAGCCTACCTACACCAACTCTAACTAATCTTACAAATTACTCCATGAAGAATTGTGGTGTTATAATAGAGATTTAGTGTTTGAAGTATTTCCTATTAGTTAGTAAATTAAAATGTTCTCCCTATAAGTCTTTGAGGTTGAAGGTGTTGTCTCCCAATGTCTCAACAATCTGATAAGGACTAATCCACAAAGGGGTGAACTTTCCATGTTTTCCTTTTGGTTCAGATACTTTGTACCAAAGGAGAACTAGGTATCCCTACCTAAACACCTTAATATTTTAATGATTATCAAACCATATCTTAATTATAGTTTGATATCTACTAAAGTTGGCAAATGCTTCCTCCCTTGCATCTTCCATTTGTATTATGTCAAGTAACCTTGAATTTGCATATTCTTAATTTTCTTCCATATATTATTGCATGAAATTTTAGGTTGGAAATTTGAGAGTGATTAGAAATATTGGCTCTTGACCATACACCAAATGAAATTATGATGCTTTCAAAGCTTTCTTCACTCTAGTTCTATGTACCCAAAGAGCATACTTAAGCAATTTGTGCCATGTCCTGGGTTGTTCAATTACAAAGTTTTTAATGGCTTTCATCAAATTTTTATTTTTTGACTCTAAGACTCCATTACCTTAAGGGTAATTATTTGATGAGAACTTAAGAATGTTATTGTTATCATAAACCCACTCGATCATCTCAATAGATATCAAGGCTAATCCATTATCATAGACTAATGAAACTAGTGTCCTCAAATATTATGTAAATGTTCTCTTTCAAAAACTTGATCACATCTTTATTTCTACATCACTTGGTTATTACTGCCTCTATCCATCTTGTGCAGTAATTAGTAGTAGTAAGAACATATTTATTTCCATCTAAAGAATTAGGGTTGATGACCTCTACAAACTTCAATCCCCATTGAGAAAAAGGTATATCAATCATAATAGGCTTCAATATCATGGCTGATTTTAGTTCCTTGGTGTTGAAAATCTGACATTGATGACACTCTAATATGTTTATGTTCATCATTGAATATGGTGGGCCAATAATATCCTACCCTTAGGATCTTATGAGATTTTGTCTTTTTGAAGGGGTGTCCACTTCCAAATTCTTATGAAAAGTAGTCAAGCTCAATCTACTTCCTCTTTTAAAACACATCTCAAGTATATGCCTTCATAATTATTCCTAAAGAGTACCCCATCCTTGATCAAGAAATGTGTGGCATTTAGCCTCAAATCCCTCTTTTTCTTTCTATTAATACCTACAAGACAAGAACCATTAATTAGTAGATGGATAATTGCATCATACCAATCATTTGGTTGAAAATGTTTTAGGTACACCTACATGACATTCACTTTAGGATTGGTGTTAGAAATTATAGACACCTAAAACTAGCCACCAATAACCTCTAACTAAGATTTTGACAAATTTCCACCAAAGTACACAATTTGTCCTAAAAACACTAAAACACATTAAATGAGTTGAAATTTATATATTCAAGTGCCAATTTTGGCCATAGTATCATTAAATTGGGTAATGAAATTTATGAGCTAACTAACTTTGATCAGATCATTTTGAGTCAAAATGCCAATTTCACACTTGGATGCCCTAGATTGATCTTTTCTATCAAATCTCTTACATGAGACATGTGCCTTTGTTATTTTATGTTGGAAACATCCCAAATGGGAATATAGTTCTAATTCATCTAACATCAACTCCCAATTCCAATCCAGTCAAATTTTGAACCAATAACAAGACATTTTAACCAATTTGATTAATTTGTGCTTCAAGGGCCAAAATTTGCACCAAAGTTGATTAATCATGTTTTAGGATAATTAAACCAAATTAGGGCCTTAAGCCAATTTTACATGGAACTTGTTAAACAAATCTTTAATGAAAATTGATTTCTATTAACTATATCATCAGGTGACATCATCATATGGGGTGGCATCCATAAGCCATAAATGTATAAAATATCCGGATTATGGGTCTCCCATGCCTCATTAAGACCCTCCATGCATATTCAATACCCCTCTATCTCAAATATTAATAGGGATATTTATAAAATGAATTTCATATTTGGATTTATTCATGGCCACATGTCTTAATCTTGAGATGGACAGTCATGGTTGATCCTCAAACCATTCTAAAAATATATAAATAAGATGCCTTGCCTATTGAATTTTAAATCTCTCACATACAAAATTTATAATGATAAATTGATTCCAAATCTTCATGAAAATTAGTGTTATAATGTCCAAATATTGAGCCAAGCCAAGCCAAAGACACAAGGTGCTAAGGAGAGATGGAGGTAGCCAAGCTTCCATTAATGTAGACTTAACTGAGCATAAACTAAGAAAGCCAATACAAAAATAATTTTGGAGCACCCAATGAAGGTGAAAGGAAGGTTTCTTTTGATTTTTAGTTGTCTTTTCCATTCATGTTTTGTTAACTAAGCTCCCCCTAGTAACTAGGCCTAGAGATGTTATCCTAGTGTGTTTATTTTAATTTTGATTTAATTTTTGGAACTAACCAAAAAATAACCATCCTCTCTTGATTAAAATTCCTATTCTATATAATGTCACTCCCAGTGGAATGATCTTCATGAGAGCACAATCTACAAACTTTTTGTATTTCATAGTTTTAATTCTTTTTTTTGTTGTTTTTGATTTGAGTAAAAATAGCAAATAAAGAATTCATTTCTTTTTATTTAATTAATATTTTTGTTTAAATTTTTTTATTCATATATATAAATGTCATTGATATTCTCTAAACATTTCACAAAAAAAAATATTATATCTTAGAAGTTATAGCTATTTTAGTGACTGCCACTTTATGTTTTTTTATTTTTCTGGTAAAAATTGTTAGAATAGAGTTAATGAATTTTTTCATTGATTTTTTGGATCTTAAACTTTTTAGAGATTTTATCCCTAGATTTATTGACAACCTCTCAAAATTTTGTGGCAAAATGATCTATATTTTAAAATTTATGTAAAAAATACTGACTATAGGTTTTTATGTTTTATGTATAGGTTTTTATGTGTTGTGTTATGTTTTATTTTTAGCCTTCTAATTTATTGTTTTCAAGTGTTCATATATTAATAATTTTTTTAAAATTTTATTGAGATTTTTAATAACCAAGTCTAATCTAACATGTTTTATTTTTTGAGATTTTGCCTTTGGGTTGACAGATTTTGCCCTTCAAAGTTACCTCATTTGATAAATGTGCTTCAAGGCTAAACAAAGTGATAACATTTTTCTTACAAAATCTACATGGAAAGTCATCTAATAAAACTAAATAATTTCCTTTCACACTTCATTTGAGTGTTTTAAAATGAATTAGAAACTTTTTTTTGGGCTTAATGAAAAATTTAGATGCTTAAGTGAATGCTTAGATAATTGTGCTTTCAAAATTACAACTTAAGATCAAGGGGTCAAAAGAACACCACCTAATCTTTGTTTTGGTGCTTAAAATTGAACACACTTGTTAAATTTTGTTTTTAAAAGTTGTTTAGTTAGAACTTGATTGGAAAAAATAAGGTTTGCACATATATGCTCTTCCATTTATCCCCTTTAGGGAACCCTTGGAATCAAAAGTGTCATCCTTGTTACAAACATGCCTAGTCCAAGGCATAGAAATAATTTCATCTAGAACACTCCACAAAAAATTGTAATAGTTTGGGTGACCTTGAAATGACCCTAAATTATTTCTATCATGTCTTTTATTTTATTACATCTTAGCTTATGAGGGAGATTTCATCACCTCCCATGAGTTCTATAGGGCTAAATTACAAGGATGTATCTGCACTTTGGATGTCGCACTACATTGAGCAAGTGACATATGTAGTGGTTGAAAAAAGGGCAAGACCTTTCTGTAATAAGCCAAGTGTCATAGACACCCAATTAAAGTGCATTTTTTTGAATCATTTTATGTGAAAATGATTATATAATTGATCCATTTAGATGTTTAGAAAATAATTAATTTAGTCAACCCCACATTACCATACCCTTGCTAAGATTTGAATGATTATTACACTTAGCATATTTTAGTTATTTTTGCTTGGTGTGTTTTGATTCTAAAAACTGTTTATTTGTTCATAAACCATGTATTTGAGTTGATGAGGGTAGTGTTCTGCTACCCAAATCATGTCAAACCATTTTTGCCTTTGAGTCTAGTAAAACATAACATGGATCACATCATTCGAGAATGTTTATGCCATTAGGTTGATCAATTTGTTTCAAGACTTGTTTATCATTGCACTAAACATTGTTTGTTTCAAACCATGCCATATATACCATTTAGACCTTGTTTATTCATTGTCATGCTTATCTAGCTTGTTTGGTTAGATTTTAATTTTCAACATTGAGTTTTCAATTAAC
This sequence comes from Torreya grandis, assembly GCA_037957365.1. Lineage (NCBI taxonomy): Eukaryota > Viridiplantae > Streptophyta > Pinopsida > Cupressales > Taxaceae > Torreya > Torreya grandis. The sequence goes on along the minus strand of JARHVA010004829.1, from coordinate 342,763 downwards.
CTTATCAAGTTTGGATTCAAACATTGATTGATTTCTATATAGGCCTCAATTCATGGGGATGATAGATCTTTCTCTTTTGGGTTACATAACTTTAGTTAATCAATTACCCAAATTTGAAAACTATTGATTGTTTATTTGTTCAAAGCTTATCCTCATCATCATTTATGCATTTATTTAGGATAACATGGCCTTTATATAAAAATATTTTTGTCTTATTCCTTATACCAATTGATCATGTTTATGTTTGATTCCATGTGTCAAGCCCATGCCAAAGTTATTTCCAAACTTCCTAGATTAAATCAAATCACATCATGATTTTGTTTCAAGCCTAGATTTTGATGCTATTTGGCCAAAAGTCCTAACATGCCTTGTTTGAGCCTAGATTTTGACTTCATGTTTGGAAAAAATATCTAGCGACTCTTTTCCCTTTCCTAGTTTATACCTTGTTTAAAACAATTTGACCTAGACCTTTGACATGCAAATTTTTATTTAGGTGCTTAACCTTTTGTGCATATGATATTTGACATTAGACATTTTATGTTAGACTATTTTATGCTAAGTCTCAGCATAAACCATTTTGGAGATACAACTCCATGATCAAATCATTATTTTGAGATAGAACTCCACTCTTGACTAAGTTGGACCAAGTTTGAACCTTTTTTTACTTTAGACATTGTCTTTCAAAGTTTGTATAACTTAGCCTTTTATTTTAGATATTTCATCATTTGTAAAAATATGTCTAAATAAACTTATGGTGGAGTCATGAAAAATCTAACTTATGATAGAATGACCATAAACAAATACTTCTATGGCTTTATTGAAGACCCCAATGATGATAATATGGTTTGTGAGATAGATTTCTATCCACCTCATAATAATCATTCATGAGAACAAAGTCATGAACCAACTTATGATCCAACTCAAGACCTTGATTGGTATGAAGAGGTTTTTGAGGAAAATTTTGAAGACCCAACTACAAATAATTTTGTTTGGGATATAGATCCAACCCTCTTTATAATAATTAGTACATGGAACATACTCAAGAACCAACTTATGATCCAACTCAAAATTGGGATGATATGGTTTATCAAGAGGACTTGGATGCTTTAGCTTGTGCAAGAAATTAGGATCCACAATGTCCTTTTATTATCTGATCATTGGCTACCCTTAACCCTACTTTGGATTATATGAGCTATCAAGCTCCACAATATCCAAAGAATACCATTACCATTTCGAGACCTCATCCTTTTGCTTGTGTGAGTAATCAAGCTCCATAATTCCAAACCATTTCTATACCAAGACCTCATACCTTAGCTTGTACAAGTAATTAGGGTCCATAATTCTATGCCATTTCTATTTTGGGACCTCATCCTTTGGCTTGTGTGATCAATCAAGCTCCATAATGCCCCTTCATCATTATAAGACCTAGTGCTTTAGCTTTTGCATGCAGTCAAGTTCCACACTTCCCTATCATTAACATTTAAATACTTTGTCCTTTAGCTCATGTGAGAAATCATGTTCCCTAATTACCTACCATTATCCAACCATAGGCCATTCCTTTTTTGGTACCAATCCAATCAAATCCTCAACCCATCCAGTCATTATAAGACCAAGTTATGTTCAAAACTAGTATTTTTGAACTCATTGGAAACCAAGGCCAAGAAAACCAACCAATATAAGATGTTTTTATCAAACCAATCACTTGTGATAAGTCAACCTATGATGAATCACTTATTGATCCTATACCAGTTGTCAAGGAGTCTCACTCTGATGAGCCATCATTTGCTAAGTCACTTATTAATGATTATAACTACATGTGGGAAAATCATTACCTTGACCATATGCATATTTTTCAAGAGACTCCTATTGACAAGCCAATATTTAAGGAGTTATCTCTTGAACTTTTTTCCATCCTAGACAAGTCTCACTTTGATAAACTAGTCTTTGTGGAGTCCATTATGCCATCATATGTTGTTACTTATCTAATACCAAACATTCAACAAGACATCATTATAATAGAGTACCCATAAAATGAAGAATTAAAATTAGAGCTAGGTTATATTCTTTAACTAACATCATATTTAGAATTAGAATCATAATCAACATCAACCTCAACATTAGATTTAGAGTCCATTGAGTTAGAATAAAATTCAGAAGAAGAATACATTCGCATCTATTATAATATTGGGTATGCATGCCTTGTAGATCAATTTGAATACATTTGTGATCCCTCTAAATTTTTTGAGGATGATTACTTAAAATTCAACATGAGTTATCCTAGTATCTTCTACAAAGATTATGTAGCCTCTCCTAATTCTATTACCATGCCACATACCATTACCATAAACCAACATAGCCATATTGTTGACATTCCATCTCCCACAAGTGTTGATTAGGATTGAACAAATCATAATTTATTGAGTTGCATCCATGAAAACATAGTAGTTAAATAAGAGTAATGAGGCCAAAACCACATTCATGCAGTAGAAGAACATTTTCTTAGTGAAACCTTTTTAAAGGTGTTAGGAGACAAGAAAAGTTCAAACTCAACATCTTCTAGTAAAATGTTTTTAGAAGCACTATAATAAAATCAAAGTCAAAAGCCAATGTTTATTAGTGAAACATTATTGGAGGCACTATGGGACAATCAAGACAACTTAATTGCTAAAAACCTCATTAAGGCACCAATAAGTAAGCATAAAAGTTCTTCACTACTTGATGAAGATAAAATCAAAGATAAAATCAAGATAGCTTCCAATATATAATATAATTAGATGGTAGCTACTCTCAAGATCAAACAATAATATAATATAGTGGTCCTATTGAGATAATATTTATAGGTCTTCATCCCTACTACAACTAAAGTTATGTCAAAACCAACATCAATAACATTAAATGTGATTGAAAGTCCTGATCTTCATTTGTTTCCCAACCATTACACATTCCATTATCATCTACCATTCCATTTCACAAACAAACCTATCATCCAAATTCTATCCCTTTTTACCATCAATGGCCACACTTTCCTTTATAGAGGCTACAAAGATACCTTATATTTATTTTGAAGGAATCAAAATTAATGACCAATGAAAATCGTAAAAGCATTCTTGATAACCAAATCTAAAAGACATCCTTGATAGCGTAGCTATTTAGATAAGGTGTGGGATAAAAATTAACATGATCAAGTATTTTGTTTGTATCATTGTTGATTAGAATGTGCATCTCCATTTTAGTAGGAGCAATAAAATCAAATTCCATTTATCCTAATTAGGACAAAAACATGTACCATACCATTTATTTACCATGTCATTGCCATTATTACATATCCTTTTGCCATTATCACATATCCTTGCTAATCACCTTCTCACTTAGGGGAAACCCTCTTACCATTTTATCCAATCTATAAAAAACCATCATTATCCCAAGCAAAACCATACCATCTTATCATTCCATTCTTAGCTAGACCAAAGCCTATTTTTAGCCATCCTACCCAATCCTATTTTGATCTTGGTTTTTTGGTTCTTCCTACACTTTTTACGAGGGGATTCTGATCAAGTTTCAACTCTTATTAAATCTATGTTTATAATGATAGTCTATGAAAGTAGTGTGATAGTTTATATAGAAAGATATTTTTCACTTTCCATCCTATATCAAGTTTGTTTACATGAGCCTGATTATAACTGTGTATGGGAAAATCAATGTCTCACTAGTCTTACTACTATTATAACCACTTATAGGAAAATTAGTATCATTAACCTATGCCATTGTATCTTATTTATAACCACATATGGGCAAGCTAGGGGAAACATTTTTTTATCATGCATTACTGCATCACCTTGCCATCACTATTTTCATTTGACTGGCCATTTGTTGTATTTGGGAACTGTTGATGCTTAAAATTGTGATTGATTCTAATCAACAACAATGGGAAGTTTCAAGCTATGGGATATTGTAGCTTGAAACAACCTCCAAATTTTAGAGAAGCTAGTCTCTTATTTTGTATCAAGTGTGGGGAAAAAGGATAGAAAATTAAATAAAAACACAAATGTAAGAAATGAAACCTAACTATGGCAATGCACCTGAGTGTAATTTTGATCCTAATCTTGAGCATAGTGAGACTATATGTAGGATTCATTTAGATTTAAGAGCAAATAGGTGCATGATCAATGTAAAAGATTGAAATAATAGAAATAGAGGCTCACAATAGAGACTTCTTTTGTTGAGATACAAAAAATGTCAACAGAGGCATAGGGTTCAATCTTCTTATAATAATCTTCTAGTCACATAAGAGGCGTAGAAACACGTACAATTATGTAGAACTTTTAACTCAAGAAAATGAGACAAAAGCAAATGACATTCCTAATCACAACTCTAGAAAATCTATAGTATAGACTACTTTTGCAAATGACACAGATAATATCAACAAAGGCATAGAGTTTAATCTTCTTAATTCTTTTAGCCACATAAAAGGCACAAAAACATGCATAATTACATCAACTTTACAACTCAAGAAAATGAGACAAAAGCAAATGATATTATTTAGTCACAAAACTCTAGAAAGTCTAAACTTTTTACCCTCCTCCCTCTTTAGACAATCCCCTTTTTCTTTTATAGCCTCAGATTTAGAGATAAAATAGTGTGGAATTTGGCATATTCAATGCCTTAGATGCATTTTGGTCTTATCAAAAAGGGCCATGCTGGGGCGGGGTGGCTGCCCTGACTATGGCGTGTCGATTCATGTCTCATACCTCCTTTTGCACTTGAATTTCCTCATTTCATCACTTGCTTAGACATGTAACTATCCATTCTCCTCTACTTATAGGGGACAAATAAATGACCCCTTTTAATGTTTGCAGGCCCCAAAAAATCTACCCAGTGAACTGATCCACCTACCAAAAATAACTCCCACTGAGTTCCCCCTAGCTCGCTTGCTGAAACAGATACATAGAACACTCTGTCCTATTGAAACAGAAGAGGACGCTTAGTCAATTCCCTAAAAATCTTCTTATTACTTAGAAGGAATTGGAGAATGATACTTGGTGCTTTTTTCCTGATTTATCAAAGACATACGGCTCTTTCTGCTTTCCCTTTAGCTATGCTGTAGAATTATTCAGGGCACATATTAGGCTCTTACAAATGGTGACACTTGGCAGCTTCCATAGATCTTTGAAATAACACCTGAGACCCACCACAATCTTTATTAGGCAATGAATTTTGAAGATGGTCTCTCAAAAGCTGACATGTGGTGGCCTCCACTGTTCTTGGGAAGATACATGGCGTCTTCCACTTCTCCTACTAGGGGTATGTGGCATCTTCTACTTTTCGAAATGGAGTAGAAAGGGGCTCATGAAGTGACACTTGGTGGTCTCTGCTACTCTTTGGCACTTAAACAAAATGAAATGATGCCTTTTTACCTTTTGAAAAGGTACTTGACCCCTTTCATTTTTGGGACACTCCCTTGAACTGCTTGATGAACCAAAATGGTTCAATGGTTCAACGGTTTAACATTGTATGCCATTTACATGTTAACTAAGGTATTGAACCAAAAAAATTAAACCAAGGCATTGAACCCAAGCATTGAACCGACTGTCTCTCAGATGTCGACACGTGGTGACTTTTGCTTTCCTCTAAAAAAAGTAGTCTAGGGCCTTTCGTGACTGCCACCTGGTGCTTTTCACTTCTTCCTGCTACTTAGCCTATCAAAAACCTTTGTCAAAAAATATAATGAAACATGGGTGTCAATATGAAATGTAGATGCTAACACGTGATGCATCCTATTGAGTTATTATTGGATACATGACACATTCCATGACTCTCTTGAAAGTTAGGAAAGGTCCCTCAGATGACTCCACTTGGCTAGAACTCATGCTCAGACTATGCCACTTGGTAGCTTCTACTACCCTTCGACACTTAGAGAGAAAATGAATCAAAAGAAACAAACTTATGCTTTGTTTCAAAACTTCTACCGCCATGACCAAGGTATGCGAGAACCAAACTACAGTGCACAACTGAGAATCAAAATGCAATGTAGAGTAAAATTTTTTACTTTATAGTTACTGGAGACCCCCAAGACTTTTAAGCCTGCTCAAAAATAAAATTCCACCTTCTGCTAGATCAAAATTTTGAAAATTATAGCTTCAAAAGAGTCATCGACATGTGTTTAAAACAGTTATTTAAAAAGAAAAGCAGGAAAATAATGAAAAAACAATGTGAGAAAGGAAAATTATTTAACTATAATACATTAGAGACCCAAGTTAATTAAAATTCTTTAAATAGATTTCATTTACAATAATCTCTTTAGGTTCTCCTTCCATCGATTCTATCTCGAATGAATTTTTTTGCTTGCATGCACAAATTTTATGTGGGCCAGTCCATAATGCTTCAAATTTGGTATGCTGACCCAGCTTGGCGGCACTTGCATCCCATTTCAAAATAATTGATCCTAATTTAAAATTAGGATTCAAAGTCCTTTTATCAAAATAGTTCTTAACCATTTCCTAATGCTTAATCAATGAATCATGGGCTATATCTCTCTTTTCCTAAACTTCCAAAAGTTTTGTGAGTCTGACCTGCATGGGGCCATTTTTTTCAATTTCAATTTGTTTGATCAGCTAGAGAGCAGGGATTTCCAAGCTTAGGGGAATCACAGTAGACTTTCCATATACCAATTCATATGGGGAAATTTTGATCACCTACTTAGGCATGATTCTATCAGCCCATAGTGCTAGATTAAGCACTTTATGCCACTCTTTGTGATGATCATCGCCTACTCTTTTGATGAGTCTTATCAGGTTCTTGTTGGTTGATTCTGCTAGACCATTACCTTGAGGGTAATAGTTAGATGAAGTTTTTAGATATATTCCATGTTTCAAGGCAAAGTCAGATACTTTAGACCCCAAGAATAATTTAGCATTATTTTAAATTATGGTTTGATGAGCCCCAAAGCAAGTAGTGATACTCCCTAGAAAATCTAGGATCACATTCTCTGTTGCTTCCTTAAGTGGGACTGCCTCATTCCATCTGGTGAAATAGTCTGTGGTAGTTAATATCATTTATGACCCATACTGGGCACTAGATTTATCATTCTAATGAAGTCAAGACCCCATTGAGCAAAAGGTTCATCCACAATTATAGGACTAAGGGGCATGGCTGCATTCCTCCTCATCCCCATATAATATTGGTAGGATTGACATTTTTTAACCAGCAGATAACAATCTACAAATAAAGTAGGCCAAAAATATCCTACCTCACTTATCTTTATGGCTATGGTCTTTGTAGAAAAATGCCTCCCTGATATTCCATGATGCATTTCATGTAGTATTCTCTTAGCTTTAGCCTATTCCACACATCTTAACAATTTTCCATCAAAATTTATTCTGAAAAGGACTTATTCAATTAAAACAAAATGAACTCCCTATATCTTATAATATCTCCTCTTATTTTGAGGGAGTTCTCTCAGATAAATCCCATTTTTCATAAACTAAATCTTGTTTGTGACCCAAGATTCCTGATCAACCTCTTGTATCTTTAACACCGTCTCCGTCTCTCTTTGTGAATCTACCTCTTTAGGTAACATCTTTTCAAGCTCTTGGGTCATATATTGGCATAAACCCCTACCTCTGACTAACTTGGTGGGTCTGACCTCTACATCATATTCAAGGATCTTAGTAATCCAATTGGCTCTTTTCTTAGTAATTTCTCCCTCCATGATGTATTCCCTGACACTTGGGTGAGCTACAAGTATCAAAATTTTGTTCCCTAATATCATATGCCTGAATTTCTTGAGGGCTTTTACCATGGCATAGGCTTTTCTTTCCACAAAATTGTACCTAGTTTCATAATCTTTGAGAGTCCTCGAGAAAAAGGCTATTGGGTGTTTTCCCTCTAGCCTATCATCTTTTTGTGTCAAAATAGTAGCAATACTTGACTCTCCTCCATAGACATACATTATGAAAGGCTTGAAAAAATATGGGGTTTTAAGCACTAGGACTACTAAGATAGCCTTCTTGACCTCTTCAAAAGCTTGCCTTCCTTCTATAGTCCATTTGAAGACCAGGTCTTTCTTTATCAAGAGTGTCACTAGTCTTATCAAGCCTATAAAATTAGATATGAATCTACTGACAAAATTGATCTTCCCTAAAAAGGACTAAACTACCTTTTTATTTACTAGAAGAGGTAGGTTCATTATAGTTATGATTCTCTCAGGATCTATAGAAACTCCTTCTTTAGATATTATATGTCCCAACAATTTACCCTGAGGTACAACAAAGATGCATTTCATGGGATTCAATGATATCCCAAAATTTGACATTTCTTTAAGGCAGATTCTAAATGATCAAAATGATCATCAGCATTTTTAAAAAATACAATGAGGTCATCTAGATAGACTAGGATAATCTTATTTATAAGTTTCCCAAAGGCTATATCCATAGCTCTTTGAAAGGTGGCTCCTGCATTTGACAGACCAAAATGCATCTTAGCATATGCAAATGTTCCCCATTTGGTAGTAAAAGCAGTTTTGTACTGATCTTCATCAGCCAACCAAATCTGATTATATCTATAGAAACCATCTAGTAAAGAAAACCTCTTTGATCTAGCCACAGTTTATAGAATTTGTTCCATGGAGGGCAAGGGATAGTTGTGTTTTGGAGATGCTCTATTTAGATCTCTAAAATCTACACATAGTCTTACATCTCCATTCTTTTTCCTAACTGGTACTAGATTTGATACCCAAGTTGAGTGTTTGATTGGAAATATTATTTTGGAATCTAAAAGTTTCTGCAACTCATCTACCATTAGAGGCTCAATCCTTGGATTCACTAGCCTCTATTTCTGTTTGATGGGCTTAGACCCTTCAGTTAGTTCTATTGTGTGTTGAATAATGTCTCTATTGTATCCATGAAGGTATTCATAGCTCCAAGCTATGATTCTGTCATATCTCTGGCACAATTTGATTAATCTTTCCTTCTCTTCTTGAGTTGCAAAATTCCCAACTTTTAGCCTTTTCTAGTCACTCACCTCTATTTTAGAATAGTCTACTTTGTCTACCTGGAACCTTTTCTTTTCCAAGCTTACATCCTCTAGGTCAAACAAGTTTTCTAAGGTGATCAATCCCTTGGGGAGCTTATTAGTCCTCAATTTTATAATCTGATCACCATAAGCCTCTTCAATTTTGGTTTGCAACTGATTAGCAAACTCATCTGATTATTGTAAGAAAGAGACTACCTGAGCATCATTTTCAAATAGTTGCCAATTCTCATCATTATCTGGAATAGTCAACCTCACTATAACTTTTACTGACTCATTGTTAATCAATAAGCTAGTTGTTGGGTTAAACTGTGAGCCAATTTGGGCCATCCTATCAGCTTCAGAGTTTTGACTTCTAGGGACTATCTTGATATTGAAAGCTTTAAAATATTCTACCAAATCCCAAATCCTATGTCTATAAGATCTCATTCTCACATTTTTGGCTGCTGCCTTTCCTCTAATTTGCTTTACTACTAATTTTGAATCTCCTTTTACTACTAGGTTCTTTATTCCCTTTTTCTTGGCTAGTAAGAGCCCATGTACTAAAGATTCATACTCAACATCATTATTAGTGTAAGCAAATTGGAATCAGATAGCCCTTAAAATTTTATCACCATTTGGAGTAGTAAGACAAATTCCTACTCTAGCACCATGTTTACTTCTAGCCCCATCAAAATTCAAGGTGTAAATCTCTAAATCTTGAGTAGTGGGTGCCTTTGCCCTTATAACATTTAGGATTTCTTGGTCCTCATAAAAAATGATGTATGTGCCCAAACCAGTAGAGTCATAGTTCCCATACGGGTCACTATGAATCATAGCCAACAACTGGCTATTTTCTTCTTCTTGATCATGCTTAGTCCAGTCGCCTAGCTCTTCAACAAAAATCCTTTCTTCCTTATTTAACATAGCATGATCTGCCTCTAATCTTGTTGTCAGTTCATTGGTGATATGGTCTTTTGATAGTGGTTCGGATAGAATTTTCATCTTCAAACCGTATCTGGTTCTCAAGATGAGGTGAGACCAGTCAAGAGACATATATCCTCCTATTTTTGTTGTAAAGTCTCTAGATAAACATAAACCAAAAATAGGAGGTATATCTATGACAACTACATCTTGGTTGACAATTATGTTGGGACATGTGTATAATTGTAATGAGAGTTGTTTGATTCTCCCTATGGTTTGTACTATTTTTCCATCTAGCTACATAACTCCTTTTGCAAGGGGTTCATATTTTATTTTCAAAGCATCAGCTATTTTCTTGGGTATCGCTATAGTACTAGCTCTTGAATCTATCAATGCATTATGCAAGAGTTTCCTTCCAACTATCACAGTTAAATAGAAGGGCTCTGGTTTGGATTTACTTACTTGCACTACATCATTCACAAAGGTTGTCTTTAGAGTAACTGTATCTTTGAGCTTTTCTTTTCCAACAGGGCCTTCCTTGGTGATAGTACCTTTGGGCACTACTTGGCCTTGCAGATCTTCTTGTAGTAGTGTCTTCTATTTAGGAATAGCTAATATATCCCATATCGATACTTGTGCTAGAGTATTTTTCAACTGATCCACTACATTTATCAGTCCTAAAGACTGAGTTTTTTGGACATAAGGATATCTCATTTTTTCTTGAGTTTGGGCAGGAATCCCTTGATCTTGCACTGGCTGGGGCACTTCGTGTCTAATAGCAATGTTTCTTTGCCCTTGAGATGGAGGATTATACTTGACTTGACCACTTATAATCTCAAGCTGTTCCACCATTCTCCTCTTTAATCTGGTGTAGTAATTAGATTGCACCATTGGTCTTTGGGAGGTAGATGCTTCGTTAAAAAAAATGATTCTTCATCTTCAACCCATGAGAACAAAGCATGTTCTGGGGCTATTTCCTCTTCTTGTCACAAGGACATTCCTTGCATCTGGGCCACTATGACTGAATTCCACATACTGAGAGACTGGTAGGCTTGATTATCATTGGTGCTGGCAAATTGACCATCCATTCTTCTTTGCTCTACCACCCTTTATTGCAGATTACCCCTAGGATAATCTCTAGGTGTATGAGCATTATTGTAAGGGAAACACCAGGCATTAGTATCATCCACATAATTATTTTGCCCTGGAACCATCTCCCTATTTGAGTTGGGAGGAATGGTTTGTGAGGGTGTGGGAACTACAACTAATTGATTCGTTGGTTGATGGTTAGTTTGTTTTGGAGGACCCTAATATTAGTTTGGTTTGGATGAAAATTTGTTTCCTTGATAGCCTTAATAAGGAGGCCTAGGGAAAGTATTTTGTTGTCTCTTTATATTAATCAACTCATTGGAAAACATCCTTATGATATTCTTGATATCATCCATCTCAAATGGCTAAGCAGGGATGGATTCTTTCACGGATGATTGAGGGTAAGGGTACATAGACATAAGTGGGTTTACAGCTTTAAGAACTTCTTGAGGTAAGGGCAAGGAAATTTTTGGGAACATGGGCATGGGAAGCCTTAGAGGTAACTTTCTAGCATCTATTAAATGATTCTCAAATTTGACCACATATTCATAAGCCCCTGGCAAAGTGTGTCCTCCCAGTGACTGAATCATAATAGATATATCTAAATTCAAATCCTTGAGATAAAACACTATGGCCATACCAAGTGGTGGCCTAACTGTAGCAGGGATTATGTCCCAAGTTTTTTGAAATCTGGTATTGAAGTTAGTCATGTCTTCTTGTGGTCCCCTTTAAATGGTGATTAACTGTTGTAACAAAGAAGACTTATCACCATTCTCTGTAAATCTTTCAAAGAATAGATCTCCAAGCTAGTCTCATGTAGATATGGTATTTGGGGTCAAAGACTGATACCATTCTAAAGCCTTCTCCTTAAAAGAAGCTGCTAATAACCTTATGGCCACATTTTGCTGTGTGACAACATGTATATCATAGACATCTGATACATCTTGAAGATGTTCCATAGGTGTTTTAGAGTCTTGCCCATTGAATTTAGGTAGAGCTTTTAGGGAATTTACTAGGATATGATCCCAAACAGCTAGTGGTGTTGGGAGGATTAAGGGGATACCAGTGTTCTAGCTTGCATAATTTCTTGGGGGTATAGGGGCTCCTATATTTGGTATTGGTACAAATTGGTTAGCTCTTCTTCTTGGACTTGTTACCAAAGGTGGCAAAAGAATACCTAGATCTATAGCAGACTGTGATCTAGTGACTAGTTTATAGCTATGACTCCTTGTAGTTCTCTGGTTCATACGGTCTTGAAAGAAACTTCAAGACTAGTCCCACTGGGTGTGCCAAAAACTATTGATGCTTAAAATTGCACTTGATTCTAATCAACAACAATGGGAAGTTTCAAGTTGTGGGATATTGTGGCTTGAAACAACCTCTAGATTTTAGAGAAGCTAGTCTCTTATTTTGTATCAAGTGTGGGGAAAAAGGATAGAAAATTAAATAGAAACACAAATGTAGGAAATGAAACCTAACTATGGCAATTTTCCTAAGTGTAATTTTGATCCTAATCTTGAGCATAGTGAGACTATATGTAGGATTCATTTACATTTAAGAGCAAATAGGTGCATGATCAATGTAAAAGATTGAAATAATAGAAACAAAGGCTCACAATAGAGACTTCTTTTGCTAAGATACAAAAAATGTCAATAGAGGCATAGGGTTCAATCTTCTTATAAGAATCTTCTAATCACATAAGAGGCATAGAAACATGTATAGTTATGTAGAACTTCTGACTCGAGAAAACAAGACAAAAAAAATGACATTCCTAATCACAATTCTAGAAAATCTACAGTATAGACTACTTTTGTAAATGACACAGATAATATCAACAAAGGCAAAGAGTTCAATCTTCTTAATTCTTTCAACCACATAAAAGGCATAGTTACATCAACTTTACAACTCAAGAAAATGAGACAAAAGTAAATGATATTACTTAGTCACAAAACTCTAGAAAGTCTAAACTTTTTACCCTCCTCCCTCTTTAGACAATCCCCCTTTTCTTTTATAACCTCAAATTTAGAGATAAAATAGTGTGGAATTCAATGTATTCAATGCCTTGGATGCATTCTGGTCTTATCAAAAAGGGCCATGCTGGGGTAGGGTGGCTGCCCTGACTATGGCATGTCGATTCATGTCTCATACCTCCTTCTGTGCCTAAATTTCCTCATTCCATCACCTGCTTAGCGCACACTGTCCATTCTCCTCTGTTTACAGGGGACAAATAGATGACCCATTTTAATGTTTGTAGGCCCCAAAAAATCTACCCGGTGAACTACTCCACCTACCAGAAATAACTCCCACTAAGTTCCCCCTAGCTCGCTTGCTGAAATAGATACACAGAACACTCTATCCTATTGAAACAAAAGAGGACACTTAGGCAATTCCCTAAAAATATTCTTATTACTTAAAAGGCACCAGAGAATGACACTTGGCACTTTTTGCCTAATTTATCAAAGACACGTGGCTCTTTCCACTTTCCCTTTAGCTATGTTGTAGAATTATTTAGGGCACATATTAGGCTCCTATAGATGGTGACACTTGGCAGCTTTTGTAGATCTTTGAAATAACACTTGGGACCCACCACAATCTTTATTTGGCAATAAAGTTTGAAGATGGTCTCTCAAAATCTAACACATGGTGGCCTCCATTGTTCTTGGGAAGATACGTGGCATCTTCCACTTCTCTTGCTAGGGGTATGTGGCATCTTTCGCTTCTTTCAGGAATGGAGTAGAAAGGGGCTTAGAAAGTGACACTTTGCAGCCTCCACTACTCTTCAACACTTAAACAAAATGAAACAATGCCTTTCTACTTTCTGAAAAGGTACTTGACCTCTTTGGTTTTTGGGACACTCCCTTGAACTGCTCGAGAAACTAAAATGGTTCAATGGTTCAACGGTTCAACACTATGCACCATTTACACATTAACTGAGGTATTGAACCAAAAATGTTGAACCAAGGCATTGAACCCAAGTGTTGAACTAATTGTCTCTCAGATGCTGACACATGGTGACTTCTACTTTCCTCTAAAAAAGTAGTCTAGGGCCTTCTGCGACTGCCACCTGGCACTTTTTGGTTCTTCATGCTACTTAGCTTATCAAAAACCTTTATCAAAAAATAGAATGAAATGTGGGTGTTGATATGAGATGTAGATGCTGACACGTGATGCATCTTGCTAAGTTGCTATTAGATAAGTGGCATGTTCTGTGGCTCTCTTGAAATTTAAGAAAGGTCCCTCGGATGACTCCACTTGGCCAGAACCTGTGCTCAAACTATGCCACTTGGTAGCTTTTGTTGCCCTTCGACACTTAGATGGAAAATGAGTCAAAAGAAACAAACCCGTGCTCTATTTCAAAACTTTTGTTGTGACAACCAAGGTATGCAGAAACCAAACTACAGTGCATGACTGAGAATCAAAATGCAATGTAGAGTAAAAATTTTTACTCTACAGTTACTTGTTGGGACCTAGTTGGTTTTTCCCCAACTTTTGTGTGGCTATAATTATTGTGACTTGAGGTCATTTTAGTACTATGTGGGTTATTCTCAATTCATGTTGAGGTCACCTTAGTCCTCCTTTTCTTATAATCTCATTATTTTATGAGAAACCTAATCTAAATTCTCTTGCCATTTTGAAAGTATCTTATCATTCTCGATGGAGTTAAGATACCTCAAAATTCAAAAAATATTCAAATATTTAGAAATACCAAAAACATTTATCCTATCTAAGCCTAGTCAGTTATCCTTGATCCACCTTACTGGGGCAAATTTATTATTAGGATGCTTTATTTTGCTTTTGTTTTTAGGATTTTTTTTTAAAATCTATTTGTTTTTTTCACTAACCTATTTATTTGATTTTAGTACTGCTACCTTGACTCAGTCTATATGTGTTTATTGGGTGATTCCTTAAACTCATTATTCTTGAGTCTATCTAATTTCATACATCAACATTATCATTATGGTTTTTATCATTAGTGCATTATTTTTGAGTGTTTATTAGATTTGGAGTTAATCCTTATGCATATTTTGGCCAAGTCTTCATGGTGTTCTATCATGATGCATATCATCACATGCTACAACAAAAATTATCTTAAAGAAGGTCTACCATCAATGGAGCTGTAGGAGTGTTTCCTTGGCACCTTGGCAAATCCTTCCATCCTACCCTTGATCAAATCAACCCATTGACCATTCTAATTGTATTATTGATAATAAGTATGATCATATCCTCATTAAAAAGTACAAATAAATCATTCACACTAATCAATCTTATTCTTCTAGTCATCTCTTTCATCACTTTATATCCTCTCATCTTTAATCTATATTCTAGGTTATATCCTTGAGTTATGATTGCTAATCAGCCCTAACCAGGGCACAACATCATCTTTAGACAATCTAGGTCCTTTTAATTATTATAACCTACCTATGGGCAAATCATTATTTTGACTTCTATTCCTGATTATAACCACCTTTGGGCAAATCAATAAACTTTTTAAATCAATGCATGTAAGAATTTTCTTATTCGGATTAATCTCCATGAGTTAATTCCACCTTTATTCTTTCTTCTTTTCAAGGGACCATCCACCCACATATGTGATGACCACTCCTTGAGGGGGAATCATCATAGGATTCCCAAACACCATTTAGAGCTCTTTCTTTAATTATCATCTTATTTTTAGCATACATGATTTTGCTCATTATTTAAGAGGACATTGATTTACCTATAATTTACATCTTTCTAAATAGGGGTAAACTATAGACACTTAAAATTGGCCACCAATAACCTCCAACCAGGCTTTTGACCAATTTCCACCAAAGTGCATAATTCAACCTAAAAACACTAAAATGCATTAAATGAGTTGAAATTGATATATTCAAGTGTCAATTTTGGTCAGAGTATCATTGAATGGGATAATGAAATTTATGGGACAATGTAATTTATGATCTAGCTAAGTTTGATTAGATCATTTTGAGTCAAAATGCCAATTTCACACCTAGGTGCCCTGGATTGCTCTTTTATAATAAATATCCTACATGAGAGATGTGTCAATGGGAATACATTTCTAAATGGGAATATAGTTCTAATGCATCTAAAATTAGAAAACATAGTTAGGTTATCTATATATATGATAATACACTTACCTATAAGACATTAGAAAGCATGGTCCATAGCTCTTTGAAAAGTTACTCTTTCATTTATTAACCTAAAAGGCATTATTTTTTAGGTAAAAGTTCCCCACTTTATTGTAAATGTATTTTTCATCCCATTTTCTTTGTTCAAAAGTACTTGATTATAACTTGAAAAACCATCAAGAAAAGACATTATAGCTGAACCACTAACAATTTGAATAACCTAGTCAAGGGAAGGTAAAGAATAATTATCCTTTTCTAAAGCTGTATTCAAATTTCTAAAGTATATGCATAGTCTAATTTCTCCATTCTTCTTTTTAACTTGTACTAAGTTAGCTACCTAGGTACAGTGTCTAATGGGAAAAACTATTTTTGGATCCAATAGCTTCTTGACCTCTTTGTAGATTAATGGTTCTAAAACAGGGTTGACTGGTCTTTGATTTTATCTAAAAGGTTTACAATATTATTTTAATGGAATCATATGGGTGATGAATATAAGATAAAATATATTTATGTATTCATAGGACCATGCTATAACATCTTTGTACTTGGTCAACAACTCTTTGGCCTTTCTCAATTCTTCATTTGTGCAAGCTATACCAATATTTACTAGCTAAGGTTGACCTTGAGTTTTTAGATAAACTACATTATAATCTTTCCCATTAATCTTGGGAATTTTGATAGATTCATCTAGTTTATCTTGATCAAACAATCTTCTTAAGGAAATCATGCCTTTGGGAGTTTTATTGTCATTTAATTGAATAACTTTGTCATCAACTTTGCCTTCATCAAGAGAATTTTCATTGATCTCATCAATATTATGAGACTTAAATACTCTCAATTTATTCATGAAGTCTATGATTTTTTAATCATCACTAAATACTTGTAAATGGTTGACATTATCAAGAACTCAGGGGCATAGAACTAACCCAATGCTAAAATTTTCTAGTATAGAATCTTGATTTGGTATAAGATTGGCTGCAACTGAGGCTAGTTCATCATCAATATTATTCTCTTCTCTAGGAACTAAGATAATATTAAAATAAAAAAATTAATTTATCAAGTCCCATACTCTAAACTTATACTTCTTAAGATAAGATAATTTCCATTAGTACTTACTTCTAACTTGGTTAACCACTAGTTTAGAATCACCATACACTAGAAATTTTTTGACCTTGTGTTTGATATCAAGTTGTAATCCTAAGATTAAAGATTCATAATCTACCAAGTTATTATTTTAAGGAAACTAAATTATATAAGAAGTATTAAATTCTTTCCAAATGGGATTTATTAGAATAATTCCTACTCCATAATTAGATTTACATCTAGAACCATCAAAATAGAATTTCCACATTCTAGGCATAGCATGAGAATCTTTAGAGTAACATACTTTAGAAGTGTCAAGGGTATAAAATCCTAACTCATAATTAATCATGTTGACCTTTTCATTTACTACATTATATTCATTGATCATGTGTTTCATCTTTGGCTCTCTTTCAATTTGAATTTGATTGGGAACTCCCTTTTATAGAAGCCACATATGATAATAGTCAATTGACATGTACCCATTCAAAGACTTGATCCAATCTCTACTCAACAACATCCCATAATCATCTTGAATGTCTAAAACTTGAATATGTATAAATTTTTGTATCATTGGCTCTATAACAAACTGCATATGAACATTCAATAATTCTCCAATTACTTTAACTCTTGATTTATCTAATTGAGTAACTACTCTATTAGACTTAAATGGAGTTAAACCATTTTTTTCACAAATACCTTTTGGCATGATATTAGTAGAAGCACCTAAATATAAAAAATAATTATGAATTTTTTTACCAAAAATTCTAATTTTTAGCAAGAAAGGGGGAACTTCTAATTTGTTCTTATAAATAACTACATTGGCATTTGTAACCTTTTGTGATTTACAAGGCTTCTTGGATAAAGATTCAAGCAAAAAGTCTCTTTTTTCAGTAATTTGAGTCAATTCATGTAAAGTGATATTAACTTTAACCTTTTTCATATCCTTAACTATATTATATCCAATCCTATTAGAAGAACTAGAGGTATCAACATTATTTTTAGAGTTACTTCCCTTTGGAGGCTCTAGATTGTTGTCAATATTGGGATTAGGAGTATCAAATTTATTTGATAGAATTAAAGTTATGAATGGTTGATTTTGTTCTCTATTACTTAGAGGATAAGTCTTCTTCACACACTATTGAAAATCATGAACCTCTTTTGGAGTATCCTCAGGCTCATTCTCCTCTTAGAATGGGAAATCAAAAGTTTTCACCATCACGTTTGTATATTTAGATGAATTTAAAGAACTAGATGTACTTATAGTATTATATTTGTTAGGTTTACCTTCAAATGTATCTAACTTATCTTAAAAAAACTCAAAATCATTACAAAATTCAATATAATCCAACTCACCATGATTTTAAGTGTTATGAACTCTACAATATTCATTTAAGCTACATCACATATATTTATTTTAGGATTGTTCTTATTTGTAGATGAATCATTGTTGTTGTTTTTGTTGTTGTTGTGAGACCTATTTGTAGGTTTATTGAACCTCTGATAAGAATAATTCATGTTGGAACTTTCCCCAACATTACCTACTTATTTTTGTAATTGAAGAAAATTAGTGCTCAATTTTTAAACCATTTTGAGTATGGAGTCATTCTCATTCTTTGGTGCCTCTAAATTGTGAACTTGAGTACTAGTACTAGTTGTTGGCATCAAAGCTCTTTGATCTTGTGGATGAAATCCATTTGCAGTATTATTCAAGAATCTTAGGTTTTAACCTAGATGAGCATGACTCAAGGTTAATTGATTCAATAGAAGTTTTTGGTTCAAATTAGGCATGTTTTGATTAGCATTTGGAATGATATTTAGCATAGGTATATTAGGATTGACATTATGAATAACATAAACTAATTGACCTTGGGGTTTCATTTGATCACTTATCTTTACATCTTCATCATAAGCTAAGGCCAATTTATTTATGACTCCAACAGACCTTTTAAAAAACATAAAAGTCATGGGATCTAAAGCATCCTTATAAATCTCTAAATCTAAAGCTTTGTTAGGTCTATATGGAGCTATATTTTCGCTAAACATCTTTTGGAATCTAACATTAAAATATATCATGGTTTCACTTGAATCTGTTTTCACAGTAGTGAATTGTTGATAAAGGATACAAGGACTGATGATTTTGATAAATTGATCAATGAAAATACTGTTAAAATTATTCCAATTGGTAATGTAATTCTCAGGAATGTTGAGAAACCAATAATATGTAGCATTTTTGAAAGTAAAATGGAAAAATCTACATGCAACATCTTCATGAATGACATTCAATAATCTTAAAGCATCCTTAAAATATTTCATATGTTCTTTAGTAGTATCCACAACATTAGGATTGAAGATGGTAAATACTTCTCAAGATTCCTAAGTAAGTCATGTCCCTGACTAGGTACATTGATGGAGGATCCACCTAATCAAGCCATATCTTGATAAGGATTGAACATAGGAACACCATGAACAAGTGAAGTATGTTGAGATTTAGAAACCATGCACTTACCTTTATTTTCTCTTGCTTTCCTATGAACTTCTAGTGAAATTGAGAGGTAATCTTGTTTCTAAACATGATCTAGTCTAGATTATTAGTAGAATTAACTTTCTAAAATTTGAATCCTATTCAAAATATGATGTGTAAACCTTATCTTTGCAAATAAAAATGATCATATTTGCACATTAAGCAAATTTTTCACAACTTTATACAAATAATAACCATCTTAACTGAATTAGATTAAATATACCTTCAAACTGATGAATATGAATGATATTTACCCTTATAAGTTCAAATAAACCTAAATCTACAAAGAATCAATCAATCTTTGAGAAAAATTTCTATCACTAACCTTGAAAGCATTAGATTTACAAAGCTTAACTACCTTTGCAACAATTTATCATGAATATTCAAAAAATATCTATCTTCAGCTAAATAAGCCTAAAGACTAGTCTAAAACCATGAATATCAATGATCTTTACATAATGGAGCTAATAATAACATAAATATGCAAAGAAACCACTGATCTTTGAAAAAAAATCATTATAACTAGCAAAGACACTTCAAATTCACAAAGCTTTAGCTAAGACCCTCATTTTAGAACTAGTTTTGGCACCTATTGATGACTGAAAGTGCATCATAGGGTTTCAATAGTTTTTAAGAAAAACTTCTCATTTATGGATTCAAAGAGTCCACTACATGAGTTATTGGTTGTGATATTCTTTATATCTTTGGTAGAGTAGTGGTAAAGTTAATGATTGTTTCACAAATGAAAATATAATTGGTTATTGGAAGAAAATATGGTATTAAAGCCTAAATGTGAACATGAAAGTATTATAAACTAATCTTAATGAATTATGATCAGCCTAAAGTCTAAATTCTAACCTAGCATGTATATTTATAATGGAAGTTGAACTATAGTGAGTTGATAAAAGAATGAGCAAAAGGAAGGGTAGGGAAAAGAATAAAGATGCTAATGATCTCTAATTTAAACATTATGATAGAACTTAAATTTCATCTAAACATACACCTAAACCAATATATGAAATGAAATAACTAAATCACAAATCCTATCACATTTTAGGTAAACATCTAAGGATAGTTCAAATAACCAAGTAAGAAACTAGATTCAATTTAAATATTTACTTCTATAAGTAAATTGCATAAGCACATCTACAAAAGAGCAAGGAAAATGAACTAAATATAATCTCTTTCAATCAATCTAGCATAAGCATAAATTGGTGACTCTGCATTCAAATATGCACATTTGGAATCCATGAAAACAATACAAATCTAAAAATTAGACCAGTTATTGAGGAAGCACCCATGATAGGAAAATACATAAACAAAAATGAGATAATCCTTTTAGAATTATCTTGATTGTATTAATTTGCTTCAAATTTACATAGTAGTTTTTGATTAAAAACTCCCTCCTTTTTACAAATGATAATACCCCTTTTGTAGAATATTATGGGGATATGTTGGTTAGTCACATCAAATGACAATTTTACAAGTGTTAAGGACAAGTGTCCTTCTACAACCTTCTATAATTAATGACACTTTATAAATAGAATCACATATAAGTAATGTGCTTTACAAGTTGCATAATGCTTTTAAAAAAAAATATTCCTTTTTCAAATGATATACATGTTTAGTTATGAAAGAATATGTTATGTCAACAAATTTGAATTTGAGAAGCTCCTTGTTGCTTTTGCTACTTCATCTTTATTGCCTTGTCATATTGATCATCAATCATCTTCAAGTTGATGATGGGATCCATGAAAAGTTCTTCTTTTTTATCATCCAAGTCCTTCAAGTCTTTGTTAACCCTATCCATTGTTTCCTTGATGCTTAACATCTCTAATATTCTCTTCTACAAAGAGGATCATGTCTAAGATCCTTTTATTGTCTAACCCTTTTTTTTCTTGCCTTTTGATTTTCATCCCTTGCATGAATTGAGTATCTCTATTATTAAACTCCTCATCAATGATCAAGACAATAAGACCGAGCTTATTTTGGGTCTATGATTAAGCTACCCAATATATATACCATCCTATTTTCCATTTGTTTATAATCCTTAAAAATATCCTCCTAGCTCTTGGACCATTTGTTCAAACCTTTGATCTTTTATATTAATATTTCCATAGTCATATTCAAATGGGATAGGCTAATTGTCTTGAACCTAGGAATTTGATCTTCTATCACTATATTGATCAACTCCTTCACCTTATTGTATAAACCCTACCATAAGTTTACTAGGTTCACAACCAAGGTACCCTATTTGTTCATCATAGTGTTTTCAAACTAGTTGACCATATCCCTAAGGATAAATAGGATAAACTACTCTTCTAGGTTTTTATCCTTCTATTTTAGGCCCTTGATAGCATCTTTTAGTTATTTTGAATGTGCTTGAGCCAATTCTAGGAAATATTATTCAAAGATTGGATTTGTACCTAGCCTTTATCTTTCCTTTTGAGTTAAATTATTCAAAGGCTCTACCTTTTGATAGGTCATCTCTTCACCACCTTGTATGATTTTTTTCTCAATCACGCTTTGTAAACCAGTAGTCTCTGAGTCAAACCTAACTCCAACTAAGGATTGAGGCACCTATGGAATAAGGATCTCTACTTGTTATTGGGATAGTGATTGGATTATAGTATACAAACTCTTTGCCTCTTCCTCTTGTAAAGCAACAATCCATGGTTTTTAATTCTTGTTGCATAAGGATATTAGTCAACTTAACCAAGGCCCATGGGTGATAAGTGGGTAGATTTTCCATTCTTGGTTCATAAATGAACCACTTAGGGATAGGTGGCCCATATAAAATGTTTTATTCACTGAACAAATTGACTTCCTTCAAGGGAGGATTGATGGTTATTTTAAACTTCTTAGCCTTTGAGACAATGAAAATCTCAACTTTCCTTTTTGGAGTATCAATGGGTACCAAGTCTAAAGACTTCCCTATATCTTGTTTGACCATTTCAAACTTTTATTTTTCTTCTTAATTTAACTCATAAATCATGGATAACATCCTTAATGCATACTCCACTGACTCATTGGGATCTAATGCTACCACATTTACCTCATGTTGAGGTAATTATTGTTATGCTACTTTGAAAGATATATGAGCTGATAAACTAGAAGTTATTTCCCATGGCCTTCTCTCTTCATGTTTATGATATGTTTAAACTTATATTTTTGGTATCTTATAAGTTTCACCACTTATCAAATGATATTGTTTGGGGCCCAAATTCCATCTATCATCTACCTTTTGATCTCTACTCAGTCTAGACTTAAATTTGATGTTGTACTCTTTCAATCTCCTATTTACATCAAATTAGGAGGATGCCTTAGTGTATACAAGTTCAAATACACTAGGATCATGATCATATGATACATTCAAGACACCTTTGACTCTTAAATGTTCTTTAAATCTTTCATAAGGGTCCCATTATCTAAGTTCATCCATTTGTAAATTGAAAAATAGTCTATGTTTTGATGATACCTCAATGTGATCCCACTATCTGAAGGTGGTCTTGCTAATTGTCATTAGAAATTTATGAAAGAGTACTTTTCTTTTGTTTTTGTAAATTCCATCTATACCATTTATGGGTTGATAGGCTACCTCTTGCTCTGATATCTTATCAAGAACATGGACTGGTAAGTTGAGAAGAGAATTTTGATTTATATCAATCCTTATGATAGTGCAGTCAGGGTACAACCATATATCCCCCATTTCTTTAATATATTTCTTGATCAAAGGGATAATTCTTGACATATGGATACTAGTTATAGCTTTAGTCAATCCTAGATAGACATAATCATAGATAAATTGAATGTGATCCCTATATTTATAGATGTGAAACTTAGAATAGTATTGAAAAATGATCTAGGTTCTATTTGGAGACCATTCCCTCTAATTTGGAATCTTTGTAATTACACATAAGCCATCTAAGAGATAAGACATCATGAAAAACTCATTATTCTTCTTATGCCTAATTTCATATATTTGTTTGCTCAAGGAAATACAAATTATCTCACCCAATGGAGGAACTATTACCCTTGTAACAATGAAATACACCATTGGTACCCACATAGGATCAACATAAGTTGTGGTTACACATCCATAAAGTTTGTTAAACATTATCATTACCATCCTAAACCCTGATATAAACTGGCTGATAGTAATTTTCTTATCAAGGTTCATAACAACTTGGTTACCAAATTCTAACCACACAACTAGGGTATTCATAAAATTGTGTTCCTTAGCTTATGAGTTAATTGAGGCCAAGTCAATTTGGGGTTTAGGTAACTTGTAATAGGACTCAATGGTAATTGGTTAAATTTAATAAACTTTCATTTGATTATTTTCATTGATTAACAAACCCTTATCTATCTTAACTTACTTAAAAATGGGACCAAAAATATCAATGTAGTGAAGTACCTTAAGATTTGTAGCTACATAGTGAAGACTAGTCATTTTTATTATTATAAAGTCATCATAGAGACTTTTTATAGAGAGAATATTTTATTCTTCTTTGGTGATCACTAGTTGGTTTTTAATTATCCAAAACAATTTAGAACAACTATCCCCTATGTTAAAAGTAATTGCTACAAATTTTGTGTCCTTAAACACATGACCTTTTGTATTTGTTGTCAAAAATAACTCTACATATTGATTTGAAACATGCTTATGGGTCACCATAGCTATGATCCTAATCAAATTATCCAATTGGGGATGATAATCCAACTATTTTAGTTTAAATTAGTGATTCTAGACACAAATTAGAGTAATCCATACACTCAAGGATTTTTGAAGGTTTATGCAAGGTTTTAATGGTGATAGGCTAGTTCAAACTATGAGTTTTTATGACTTATATTGTATTTAGATTTAACATTTATAACTTTCATTTGTTAGGTCCATAATATATTCCAATATGACATGTTTTTTTTATGTTTCAATGCATGTCATAATGCCCATTTATTTAAAATATGACTATTGTTTCTTCTAGACACTTGTCATAACCTTTTGAAATATTTAAGCTAGATCAAATTCACACCATTGATCTCTTTTAGAGCCTCCTAGAATTATATTTAATCATGGGCTATTGATCCTGATTAAAACCTTTAAGATCATGTCACTTGGTGGTTCTATAGTCTCTCTATGTAC
Source organism: Torreya grandis (assembly GCA_037957365.1). NCBI lineage: Eukaryota > Viridiplantae > Streptophyta > Pinopsida > Cupressales > Taxaceae > Torreya > Torreya grandis. The sequence goes on along the minus strand of JARHVA010004829.1, from coordinate 317,868 downwards.
TTTATGGTTAGAATTCATCACTTTAATACCTTTGTGCCACATGGTAGCTTCTCATTTGATTTGGGTCCTTGAATTATTAACTTGTTCCACACCATTGATCTCTATTTGGGAGATTAAATGTTATTCATCGATCTCTATCTAATTTATCATGGTTATGACACATGTCACTACCCTATTTGATTTAGGATCTTTGAAAAGTCCACCTTTGTTTATACCATCAATCTATTGGATGTACGCTAGAACATGGATAATTGATTTATTGAACACTTATCAATATTGTGAAACTTTTCCTTCAGACATCACTTTTCATCATCCTTGACTTGTTGATCCGCACTTGACATTATATTTGTTGTCATTTTACCAAGATCATGACATTTGTTGGTCTCACATTCCTTCATAAATTTTATGATGATTTGATTCCTCACTCACCATTGGATCTTCATTATATGATTAATGCTTATAATCGATCAATTCCTTAGACTTATTGACTTATATCTTTATCCATAGATCATCTATATTTTATTTATGCTCCCTAGATCTTGCCATGTAGCATCTTCATGTTTAATCAATCCTTGTGGACATATAAAATAAATAACATAAGTTTTTGAGATATATGTAGAGACTTAGTATAAAATTTTAGACTAATGTCTTAGTTGTATTAATAAATATAATTAGGACTTAAGATAAAGTTTAAACTAAGTCTAAATAATAAAAATGTTCCCATGTAAACATGGATCCCACATAAATTTGAATCTATTTCAGAAGGGACTTAGGCTAAATAGTTAAACTAAGGTTTTTTAATACTATTTAGACATAAATTCAATTAATTGATTAAAAGACTAAAGGCTTAGTCAAAAAGGTTTAAGTTATAATTTAAGGCATAAAACTCTAACACTATTCATTTAAATGAAACTCCCTTAACCTGTAATATGGAAACATAAGAATCAAAGTTAGTAACATTAGATAAATTAAAATGAATATTATAAGCTAACATGCCAATGTAAACTAGATCAAGCATGATATTCAAATAATACAATCTGATCAATTAGGATGTTCAATTTATAACACAATTAGCATGATATGAACTAAGGTCCTCATTTATCAAAAATTGGGCTATGTTGACCTCAATAAAGGGTCAAGTTGATTTGGTTAGATATTTCACATTTAATAACATGGTCTAAAAATTTATGGTGAAACATAAAGGCCTTAAAGTTAATTAATTTACTCTTTATCTATGAATCTCAAAAGGTGGTTCTAGGTTTAGTTTACATGAGGATAATCCTACCATGATCAAACTTAGTTAATAAGAAACAAGGCCTATCCACACATGGATACAAGTTTCCATAAGGATGTATCCATAATTATTTAATGAACAAGTCCCTTAAGAATTTTAACCAAACTCATAAGAAGCTAACATGACCACCATAACTTATCCTAAGACAGAGGACCCAATGTCTCCACATCTTTGGAAATCTACATATATGTTCCTCATAATTAAGGTTAGATGTAGTTTTATTTTAACTTGTTAAGAGTATCATCCACAAGATTCCATCACCAAAATGAGTTGTAAATATAATCCAATAAAGAAGGATATATCAAAACTCAAGAAATATATTATAATCTCTAGACATAAGTACTTAAGATCAATCCAACCACTCACATCAATCCTTTGCATAAGTCATCTTGACATCCTACATTTCATGTGCTAACTCAAAGACATTTTTAAATTTGATCCAATAAATAAGGATATATCAAAACTCAAGAAATATTTTATAATCTCTATACATAAATACATAAGATCAATCCAACCACTCACATCAATCCTTTGCATAAGTCATCTTGACATCCTAAAATTCATGTGCTAAATCAAAGACATTATCTCATAACCAAACATACAAGTGTCTAAGGAAATTATAAAGTACCCTATTCTCCTTTAACCTAGCTAATTTATAAGTATTAAAAACTCAAAAATCACACTACTCGATGAAGTTTTGTCTATCAAGATGCCTCCATCAATGATAAAGGTCAAACAATATGTATCTAAAATATCCCATTAGAGGTACAATATAAGTTACCACCTAAAAAATAATTAGAGTCACATAAAAATATACACTAAGGATACTAAGAAGCTCTTAAACAATAAATAATTTTAAATTTATAAGAGAGAACACCCTAGGGTTGTAATCTAAAACTTGTGCTAAGAAAATGTGCCCTAGGTTTAGTAGTAAGTACCCATGCTCGAAATATTACCCTATGAGTTACAAATTAGCACCTATGCTTACTTACTAAGCTTCTTATATATCTACTATAACCACCTTCATGAGATAATTAGGGTTGGTTGTAGTTCACCTATTCCCAAAATGAGTTTTATTTTTATTTGATGTCAATCAACCTTCATAGCCTTATGACTATGGTTACATAGTTACCCTTGTGTGTAACACTATAACCACTAATTGGCCCAAGCATAGTAAGATAATAATAAAGTTTAGTATGATATATCTTTGTTGCAGAGGAAGTTTTATAAAAATTTCTAATTTTGACATAATTTAATAATATTTTAACTTACTTTACCACTCACTCATAGCCTCCTAAAAGAAATTAACCCAATATCAAAAAAGGGTCACATTGAGGGTCTTTTAATTTAAACTAGGTTTTTAAATATCATTCCTATACTAATAAGAGTGTAGGCTATTTACTAGATACTTTAAATGTGTGATGAAACATCACCTATTAGGTTATGGAGCTAAAAGCTTCACTAATGTAGACATGGAGGAAGTTGTTGAGTTGTAGAGCAATTGATGTCGATCTGATCAACCGACGTCGGTCATATACAGTGAGAAGAGCAACTGACATCGATCAGAGATCAGCTAGCATTGGTCACCTCCAGGCAGACAAGGACCAACGTCGATCACCTGTGTGGTTCCAGAACTACCAGTTCATGGATAGTTAGTTAATGAACTAGGTGTTTGCATGTAAAAAGGCCAATTATAGACTTGAATCTATGGATCTAATTATTGTAATTAGATGTCTAATTATTATTTGCATGAGATCTATATAATAGACTCATGGGCTGTATTGTAATTTGTGCTAGAGAGTAAGAGAGCAAATATTAGCTCCTTCAAAGTGAAGAGAGCAAGGCCTGTTCCTCTTAGTGCCACAGTGCCAAGTGTGGGTGCTAGTTTGGAGAATCAGAAGGATTCTTCATGTATGTAGGATCTTGGTCAGTAGGTGTGCAAGGCCACATTTAGAGATCTACATGGTAAGTAAGATCATTAATCTATAGGTGTATGTGTGTGCAAGGTCTAGGTTTGCAGGTGTGAAAAATTAGGTTGATCTGCAGGTGGCAATAGGATCAAGGTGATAGCAACACAACAAGGAGCAAGATCAGGTGGGATCTACTTGGAGTATGGTGTGTACTCAGTTGGAGAGCAAAGAGGAAGGTAAGGTAGTTCCTTCCAAAGTAAGATCATTTGAGTTGTAGGTTGTTTCAAGTTCATGGGAGATATACTTGGAGTGCATTGTGTACTCAGTTGAGTATGTTTGTATACTCAGTGTACTGGCAGTATTGTTACTGACTGGTTGGCTGGCGGTGTTGTTACTGGCTGGTGGAGGTGAAAACCAACTCTGTGTTTGAGTTGTGTGTTGGGACCATAATTGAGAGAGTGAGCTCTTGAAGGTGAATTACTGAACACTTGGTGTGGGAAGCCTATAAGGTGGGAAGAGTGTGGTGTCTCTTCATTTGTAATTCTTTTCTGGAAGAGTATTAATACAATTGGGTATTGTTTCTCATATTTTGTGTTATTTCTAAATGCTAGTTACTTGTGCATTCTGGTTAATTTCCACATATTAAGTTGCTTGTACATGGTAATCAATGGTGCTTCCTAGATCCTAACAGTTGGTATTAGAGCATGTTTGTTGTTTTAGATTCTTGACAAGTGGTATCAGAGCTAAGGTTGCAGGGAGCAGGTTTGTGTTTGATTACAGGTCACTCTTAGGGGTTTCTGATGGAGTGGGAGTATAGCAATGGTAGAAGAAAGTAAGCTAAGAATGGAGGAATTGAAAATCATGAATGGTCAATTATGGTGTTATGGAAAGAAAGAGTAGGTAAAGAGAAATTGCTGGTTGGTGGAAGATCAGCATGAAGGAACTGAAGAAGCAGATGTTGCAGGTGTTGTTGCATTGCATAGGATGCTCTGGGATGTTCCTTGGATAAAGTAGAATCTTATTTTATAGATTTTTTTGCCTCTTTCCATGCAGCCCCAAATAGTGGGGTTGGTGATCCTTTTCAAAGTATTGGCAAAGGGGAAGTGTTGCTGAAATTGTAGGCGGCCAACACATGGGTGTTGAAGAAGGTCATGCAGGTCCCAGTCTTGAAGATGCGGCTAATTGCTTCAGGAAAGTTGGGTGATGAGAGATGCATAGGAACTCTCACAGTAGATGCACTTAAATTAGCATGTGGTAAGAAGTAGGTACTCTTTATCTATCTACTTATATTACTGATTCTTCTTCTATTGCGAAGATGTGGCTTTATAGGCTTGGTCACATGAGGAAGAAGGAGATGCATGTTCTTAAGCAGAAGACAGATGTGTTTGACAGACTTAAGAACTAGAAAGCCTTGGTGTTTCTAGAGGAGATGATTGATAGAGATTAGTGGAGAAGGCTAGACATCTCTAAGCAGGGTGGTTTGGATAGATTTTTGATCCATGGAGAGCTCGCGGGTAAAAAGTCATCACTCACAGGTGAACACAGTTACCAGTGTCGGTTAAGGGGAACTAGCATCGAACAAACAGGTGTCGATGTCGATCATGTATAGACCAAAGCTGGTGGTGTCAGGTAGGGTGGCTACCGATGTCAGTAAGAGAACTAATGTTAGTGACCAAGTAAGACCAACATCGATAGAAAGGATAGTCACATGGGAACTGACATTGATTGGATGCAGATTGTGTGGTGACCGAGGTTAGTCACTATGACAGATTTTGGGCAAATAGTAAGTTGTCAAGGAGTCTCAAATGCCCATATGGAGGACTACAAGGGTAAGTAATCCTCAAATTCATTATTCCTCTTCTTTATACTCATTTCTCACTGTAGAGCAAGAAGGATCCAGGAAACAGTGGGAGCATGGCATGAACAGGATGCAGAACCAAATGAGAGATTTGGTAGGGTTGCCAACCAGAAGAAAGCACTGAGAGATGAATGGATTCCTTGGTTAAAGAATAGAGAGAATGGACATGTGAGATGGAAGGCCAGGTCATATGGTCTTGACGAAGCTATAGGACAGTGGTATAGGTTTTGATAGGTGGATGACAAAGCAGGGCTTTAGTCAATGTCAGTGTAACCATTGTTTTTGTCTTACTAGGTGGATGATGATTGCGACATTATCCTATTACTATATGTGGATGGTATGCTAGCTAGCAGGTTCATACATATAGGGTTTTTTTGAGCTAAAGGTAAGATTAGTTTAGTGGTTTGTCATGAAGAATTTAGGAGCAACAAAATTCTTTGGCATGAGTAATCCTAGAGACAGGGAGATCACATGTTGATGTTGTCACAGGATGATTGTGTGAAGGTAGTGCAAGATGCAGAATAGGGCAGCACACCTATAGATGGACAATTCACAAAATAGGGTCCCCAATCACATGATGAGGTTGAGTACGTGTACTCCCTGAGTTTGCCCAAGCAGTGGGTGCTATCAAAAAGTTTGGAGCTGATCCGAGAAAGAAGCACTAGAGGATAGTTCAATGGATTCTCATGTATCTGAGAGGGACCAGTAACAGGTCAACATGTTATGTAGGGTTAGGACTTCACTACATGGGTTTGTAGGTTTGGATGTGGCAGGTTACTTGGATGACAGGAGGTGCACCACAGGTTGTGTGGTGGGTGGTCTTCAGGATTGATCTTGAAGAGGGATACAAGCCAGGAAATAGATTAGATAGTGTACAGGTATAGGTATAGTGCAGTTATTTATCTCCAAGGGGGAAATTATTAGTTTGTGGAGCTAAAAGCTTCACTAGGTATGCAAACATGGAGGAGGTTGTTGAGTTGTCATAGTAACTGACATGTCGGTCAGATTAACTGACATCGGTCAGGAGTATACAGTGAAGCTGTTGACATCTGATCATGGATAGAGATTGACATGGTGTTGGTCTCCTCCAGATAGATAATGACCAACATCGGTCATTTGTGTAGTTCCAGAACTACCAGTTCACGGACAGTTAGTTAGATGAACCAAGTCAGTTTGCATGTAAAGAGGCTAATTTTAGTCTTGAAGTCTATGGATTTCTAATTATTGTAATTGGAAAGTCTAATTATTGTTTGTGTGGGATCTATTTAAGAGACCCATGGGGCTATATTGTAATTTGTGCTAGAGAGTCACAGAGAGCAAATATTAGCTCCTTTAGAGTGAAGAGAGCAAGGTGTGTTCCTCCTAGTGCCACAGTGCCAAGTGTGGGTACTGGTTTGGAGAATCAAAAGGATTCTTCATGCATGTAGGATCTTGGTCAGTAGATGTGGAAGGCCACATTTGGAGATCTACATGGTATGTAAGATCATTGATCTATAGGTGTATGTGTGTGCAAGGTCTAGGTTTGCAGGTGTACAGAATTAGGTTGATCTATAGGTGGCAATAGGATCAAGGTGATAGAAACACAACAAGGAGCAAGATCAGGTGGGATCTACTTGGAGTATGGTGTGTACTCAGTTGGAGAGTAAAGAGGAAGGTAAGGTAGTTCCTTCCAAAGTAAGATCATTTGAGTTGCAGGTTGTTTCAAGTTCATGGGAGATCTACTTAGAGTGCATTGTGTACTCCATTGAGTATGTTTGTATACTCGGTGTACTAGCAGTATTGTTACTGACTGGTTGACTGGCGGTGTTGTTACTGGCTGGTGGAGGTGAAAACCAACTCTGTGTTTGAGTTGTGTGTTGGGACCATAATTGAGAGAGTGAGCTCTTGAAGGTGAATTACTGAACACTTGGTGTGGGAAGCTCTGTAAGGTGTAGGAAGAGTGTGGCATCTCTTCATTTTTAATTCTTTTCTGGAAGAGTATTAATACAATTGGGTATTGTCTCTCATATTTTGTGTTATTTCTGAATGCTAATTACTTGTGCATTCTGGTTAATATCTGCATATTAAAATGCATATACATGGTAAATCGACCTCAAGTGCTTAACATAGGTATTAACAGTTGGTAATTCACAAAATAGGTTAAAATACCTCAAATTAGATCAACTGACATCATGTTGTTGAGGTGTGGAGCCTAAAAGCTTCACATATGAGCGCATTACCAAAGTTACAGGTTTACACAGTCACTGGCATTGGTCAGGATCGACTGACGTCGGTCAGGTGCAGTTGAAGAAACACCAACATCAGCAGAGGATCAGCTAACGTCGGTCACAGGCAAGCAGGCAGGAACTGGCATCGGTTACCTGTGCATCCAGAATGTTATTTTTGAGGACAGAACCAAGTGTTTGCATGATGAGTTTAAGTCTTAGTCTTAAGTTTGCATTTCTATTATTAGTAAGATTGTTTTTTAGAGCCCTTGTTCAAGAGGCTTAACTGTTGGTTGTAAGTGCATGCTCAAGTCTCCTAATTCTATATGTAGAATTAGATCTTCTTAGCTTAGCATGATTATTGTAGTAGTTCATTGTGTGTGAATGTTGAAGAATAGTACAGAGTTGTATCAATCCAGGTTGTTGGAGTTGATTGTACTTGAGAGAGAGAGCTCTTGAGGGATAGAGATCTAGAGAGAGATCTTGTGCATCTAAGAGAGGTGTGGAAGAAAGAAGTTTCTTCAAGTGTATTCCTTCTGTAAAGAGTTTAATACAAGTTTTCAGGGTGGTTTCTTGTATCTCTTGTTCTTTGCTATTATCTGATTCTAGTTACTTATCTATCTGATTTAATTCCACGGTTTATTACTTTCATAAGTGTAATCATATTGTTGGTTGATCCCCAAAAAGTGGTATCAGAGCCTTGGTTGTAGGTTTAGAGTTTGATATCCAATAATTGGTATCAAAGCTCAGGTTCACTAACAGGCGGTTCAGATCTGTGTAGTGTGTATTGATTATAGGTTGCTCACAGGAGTTTCTACAGGGATTTCTGTTTGAGTGGGAGAAGCAATGGCAGATGAAAGTAAACTGAGAATGGAGAAGCTCAATGGCAAAAACTATCAACATTGGAGAATGCAGATAGAGGACTATCTGTATCAGAAGGATCTATACTTACCATTAGGTGGGATTGCAAAGAAGCCCACAGACATAGAGGATGAAGAATGGGAAGTTCTTGACAGAAAGGCTCTAGGGTCTATAAGACTGAGTCTAGCATCTACTATGATATCTAATTTATCACAGGTAAAAACAATGGTAGAGTTGATGACTACTCTAGCAAATTTGTATGAAAAACCCTCAGCTTCTAATAAGGTATATCTTATGAAGCAGCTATTTAATTTGCATATGCAGGAAGGTGGATCTGTATCTAATCACTTGAATGATTTCCATGGTATTGTAAATCAATTAAGTTCAGTTAAAATTGTATTTGATGATGAAATAAAAGCTCTTTTAATATTATGTTCTTTGCCTAAAAGCTGGCATAGCTTAGTAATGGAAGTTAGCAATACTGCATCTGCATCAAATATTTTAAAAGTAGAGGATGTTGTTAGTGTTATCTTGAATGAGGAAATTCATAGGAAAAGCACAGAAGAGACATTTGGGAATGCTTTAAGTTTTGAGAGCAGGGGAAGGCAAAAAGAGAAGAGCAAGAAAGGGAGATCAAGATCTAAGTCTAAGGGGAGAGGTAGATCCAAATCTAGAAATGGCAGGAAGCCACAATGCTGGAATTGTGGAAAGATGGGGCACATAAGCAGAGATTGCTGGTCAAAGCCTAAGGAGGACAATCAGCACGAAGGAAAAGAAGAAGCAAAGGTTGCAGGTATTGCACAAGATGCTTTAATATTATCTTTGCATAATAATATAGAATTTTGGGTGTTAGATTCTGGTGCATCTTTTCATGCTACCCCTAATAGGGAATATTTCTGTGACTATATCCATGGAGATTTTGGAATAGTATATCTAGGAGATGATAAACCCTATAAAATTATTGGCAAAGGTAAAGTGCAGCTGAAAATGCAGAATGGCAACAAATGGGTGTTGAGAGAAGTTATGCATGTTCCTAGCTTGAAGAGAAATTTGATTTCTGCAGGAAAGTTAGGGGATGAGGGTTGTACAGTAACTCTCACAGCAGAATCTTGGAAGGTGACCAAGGGTGCACTTGTTATGGCCAGAGGTAAGAGAGTAGGTACTCTCTATTTGTGTAATTGTGTTACTAACAATTCTCCTTCTGTATTATCTACTTTAGATGTGGATGCAAAATTGTGGCACTCAAGGCTTGGCCACATGAGCGAGAAGGGGATGTCAATTCTTAAGTCTAAAGGTAAGCTTTCAGATTTGAAAAGTATGGATATAGAATTTTGTGAGCACTGTGTATTTGGAAAATAGAAAAGGGTTAGTGTTCTCAAGACTGGGTCTACAAAGAAGAAGCATAAGTTGCAGCTTGTTCACATAGACATGTGGGGACCGGCTCAGGTAGCTTCTATTGGAGGATCACAGTACTATGTTTTGTTCATAGATGATGCTACAAGAAAGGTATGGATCTACTGTATTAAGAAGAAATCTGATGTATTTGAGACCTTTAAGATTTGGAAAGCTATGGTTGAGAATGAAACAGGCAAAAGATTAAAGTGTCTGAGATCTGACAATGGTGGAGAGTTCTACAGTTATAAGTTCAACTGGTATTGTTACATGCATGGAATCTGTAGGCAAAGGATGGTTCCAAGGACACCTCAGCAGAATGGAATTGCTGAAAGGATGAATAGAACAATCATGGAGCATGCAAGATGTATGAGATTGCATGCTAGTTTGCCCTTAGAGTTTTGGGTAGAAGCTATTGACACTGTAGTGTACCTGATTAACAGAGGACCCTCTACAGCTCTAGATGGTGGAATTCCAGAAGAGGCTTGGACAGGTAAAAAGGTAGATCTCTCTTTTCTCAAAGTTTTTGGTTGTGAAGCCTTTGTGCACATAGATAAGGAAAATAGAAAGAAGCTCGATGCTAAGTCTATGAGGTGCACATTTATAGGCTTTGGCTCAAATGATTTTGGTTTTAGATTTTGGAATCTAGGAACTAACAAGATAATTAGGAGCTGTGACATTGTTTTTAATGAAAAAGTGATGTATAGTGATCAGCTGAAGAAGCTAAATCAATCTGGGCAGAGCAATAGTGAATTGGACAAGGGGACGGTCCAAAATGAGCTCGTGGGAAAAAGAAATAATCACTTGTAGGAAAACACAGAGACTGACATCGACAGGATAGGAATCAGCGTCGACAGAACAAAAACCGATGTCGGTCATACAGAGACCGATGTCAGTAGGACAGGCATCGGCGTCGGTCAGGCAAAATCGGCGTCAGCCAATAACAAGTCTGGAGGTGACCGAGGTCGGTCACTGTCAGAGAATTTGGGTGGATAGTGTGTTGTGAACGAGTCTCAGACACCCATCAGGAGGTCTGAAAGGGTAAGTAAGCCTCCAATTAGATATTCTCCTTCATTATTCTATTTATTGCTAACTGATGGTGGAGAACTAGAGAGTTTTGAAGAAGCAATATAGGTGGAGTCCAAGAGTCAGTGGGAGTGTGGCATGGTTGAGGAGATGGAGTTCTTAAGAGAGAACCAAACATGGGATTTGGTTAAATTGCCAACTAGTAAGAGGACACTGAAGAACAGATGGACCTACAGGTTGAAAGAAGGTGAGAATGGATAGATGAGATATAAGGCTAGATTGGTAGTGAAAGGATTTGCACAAAATCCAGGTATTAATTTTGGTGAGATTTTTTCTCCTATTGTTAAAATGACTTCTATATGGATTGTACTATCTTTGGTTGCTGTTGAGGATTTGCATCTTGAGTAGCTAGATGTTAAGACAACATTTCTTCATGGAGATTTGGATGAGGAAATTTATATGGAACAGCCGGAAGGATTTGAGGTCAAAGGTAAGGAGAAGTTAGTGTGCAGATTGAAGAAAAGCTTGTATGGCCTCAAGCAAGCTCCTAGACAGTGGTATTTGAAATTTGATAGGTTTATGACTGAGCATGGCTATAGTAGGTGTCAATCTGACCATTGTGTGTATTTTAAGAAATTGGATAATGGTAGATATATTATTCTATTGTTGTATGTAGATGATATGCTGGTTGCAGGATCACACATGCAGGATATCTCTGAGCTTAAGGTGAAATTAGCTCAAACATTTGCTATGAAGGATTTGGGAGCAGCAAATAAAATCCTTGGCATGAGCATTAAGAGAGACAGGAAAAATCACAGGTTGATATTGTCTCAAGAGGATTATGTGGACAAGGTGTTGAAACGGTTCAATATGTAGGATGTTAAACCGGTAAGCACTCCTTTGGCTAGACATTTTAAGTTGAGTAAAGAACAATGTCCTAATTCACATGATGAGGTAGAGTACATGAGTAAGGTTCCATATTCTTCTGTATTAGGGAGTTTGATGTATGCAATGGTGTGTACTAGACCGGATATTGCCCAAGCAGTGGGAGTTGTAAGTAAGTATATGGCCAATCTAGGTAAGGAACATTGGAAAGCAGTTTAATGGATCCTTAGATATCTAAGAGGAACCAATAGTAGGCACATGTGCTATGGAGGTTCAGATACTTCTCTACATGGTTATGTAGATTCAGATATGGCAGGTGATTTGGATGGCAGGAGGAGCACTACATGTTATGTTTTCACTGTAGGTGGAACAACGGTTAGCTGGATATCTAAGTTGCAAAAGGTTGTTGCCTTGTCAACTATAGAAGCAGAGTATATTACAGCCACAGAAGATAGCAAAGAGATGATATGGATGACATGGTTCATGGAAGAGCTTGGAAGGGAGCATGAGTGTTGCAGATTGTATAGTGACAGTCAGAATGCAATCCATTTGGCTAAGAATTCAGCCTTTCATTCAAGAACCAAGCACATACAGCTAAGGTACCACTTCATATGACAGGTATTGGAAGATGGTGATTTGAAGCTAGAGAAGATCCATACAGATAGGAATCCTGCTGATATGTTAACCAAGCCGGTTACAAAGGAGAAGTTGAATCTTCATTCAACTTCTGTTGGTCTTCATGATTGAGTTGAAGATGGAGGAGCTAGAAGATGTTGTTGTACAGGTATTGGTGCAGTTGTTTATCTCCAAATGGGAGATTGTTAAGGTGTGGAGCCTAAAAGCTTCACATATGAGTGCATTACCAAAGTTGCAGGTTTACACAATCATCGACATCAATCAAGAGCGATCGACGTCAGTTCGGTACAGTTGAAGAGACTCCGGCATCGGTAGATGATCAGCTGATGTCGGTCATAGGTAAGTAGGCAGGAACCGGCGTCGATTACCTGTGCGTCCAGAATGCTATTTTTGAGGATAGAACCAAGTGTTTGCATGATGAGTTTAAGTCTTAGTCTTAAGTTCGCATTTCTATTATTAGTAAGATTGTTTTTTAGAGCCCTTGTTCAAGAGGCTTAACTATTGGTTGTAAGTGCATGCTCAAGTTTCCTAATTTTATATGTAGAATTAGATCTTCTTAGCTTAGCGTGATTATTGTAGTAGTTCATTGTATGTGAATGTTGAAGAATAGTACAGAGTTGCATCAATCCAGGTTGTTGGAGTTGATTGTACTTGAGAGAGAGAGCTCTTAAGGGATAGAGATCTAGAGAGAGATCTTGTGCATCTGAGAGAGGTGTGGAAGAAAGAAGTTTCTTCAATTGTATTCCTTTTGTAAAGAGTTTAATACAAATTTTTAGGGTGGTTTCTTGTATCTCTTATTCTTTGCTATTATTTGATTCTAGTTACTTATCTATCTGATTTAATTCCGTGGTTTATTGCTTTCATAAGTGTAATCATATTGTTGGTTGATCCCCAATAATCACCATAATATGACACTAGTCTTATCACGTTTACTCCTAGATAGGGAAAAGGATAGAGAGATGAAGCCTAAAATAATTACCTGAGAAGGCTACTACATTAACAAAAAGGTTTTGCCTTACATTTAATATCAAAATAATAATAAGAACTCATTTATACATCATACTTACGTAGGTAACACTTAAATATCATAGTGGGAAAACAATGACTCTAAACCTTATTTTTACTTTAGTTTTTAGCTTGAGAAATAGGTTCAAAAATGCCACAAAATTAATATGAATATGAGACAATGATTTTCCTAATAGTTTTCTTGAGTTTATTAAGATATAGGGATTACATGTCTAGCCTTAGATAATTTGTATACATTATTTAATTGTATACTTACTTATCATTCAAAAATTGTTTTAACAATCAAAAGGTTTCCTAATGTTAAAAAACATCCAAATTTAAGTAACATATTAAAGAATAAAATTAATTATTTATTTAACTAGTAAATTTTATCCATTTCAAATGTATTTCATCTATTAGGTTAGATAAATTTGACCTTTGGGTATCTAATTTTTTTGGATTCTAATTTCACTTGACAGACAAGGAAAAGTACTAAAAATTTTATTCTAAAAACGTTTTATAGATTTTTCCAAAAGTAATTGTTATAGTTGGAGAAAATAATCATCTAATTATTTCATTGATATTTCACATCTAAAATAAATCTGGTTCAAGTCTCAAATTTAGAAATTTTCAATTTTAGGTTTTTATTTTTATTTGATTCCAAATAGGGTTTGACCAAGTTGAGAATGGAAGTAATGCATTAGTACCAAATTATTTGATTGAGTTGTTAAAAATTAGTTTATTCATTAATTTAATAGGGTATGTAAATATGTTTTACAATTTGATAAGTTTGATTTAAAATACTTAACTAAGTTTAACATTTGTTTATAAGGTCCAACATTTGAGCTTATACAAAGCCATGGGTTACATACAAATAAAAACATTCAATGAATACTAACAATTAAGTAATACTCTAGATTTTTAAAATTTAGTTCCACTATCAACATGTAAGTCACTTAAAGTAAAAAACTATGCACTAGTTGTAATTAAGACTTGATATAAAGTTAAAGTTAAAATCTAAAGGAATCAAGTTTAATTAATTAGGAAATTTAATATTTTATGTGAAAATGGTTCATTTATGATAAAAATGGTGTACACACATAAATTGATAAATAAATTTTAACAATATATTCAAAGTTAAATAATGTTGAAATCACTATTCTCTTCAAGATAAAGAATCACTAACTACCCTAGGATCAAAATGATCTAGGATAATAGATTAAAGAAACTTTAAGAATAACCCTAATAATTATTTAGAAGGTAAAAAGGTATTTTTCCTTTTATAAATTTCCATTTGGTCTTTTATTTTCAAGTTTGAGGAGGAAGCACAACAAGATAAAATACATCTAGTTCTAAGGTTTTATTTACTCCAAGTGTATATACACATTATGTATATCTTAATTATAAATAACCTTATTTTATTTGTTTATTTTAAGTTATAATTTAATATTTTTCCTAATTAAATTATAATTATTTATATGTATATACATCTAAATATATTATAATGTGTGTGTATGTGTGTGTGTGTGTGTGTGTGTGTGTGTGTGTGTGTGTGTGTGTGTGTGTGTGTGTGTGTGTGTGTGTGTGTGTGTGTGTGTGTGTGTGTGTGTGTGTGCGTGTGCGTGCGTTTGCGTGCATACATACATATACATACCAATACAATTATCTAAATGAAATAAGTCACAAGGATGTACACCTTGATCTTTATGATTTCCAAAATAAAGAACATACAAGGAGAGAGGATTTTATATGGAATGAAAACTATTTGGATTAATTTGGATAAGGGTTTGAGAGTAAGACATTTTAATTGTTCATTCATACAATTAATTTATTCAACATTTTTCAAATAAAAAATCAATTTATAAACAAAAATTAAAAATGGGGAGAAGGATCCTACCTTTTATTATTGGAGGCTCCCTTAAAAATCCTCTCCAAGTTTCTCTTCTCCAACAAACTCCCCAAAAAGAATGATCCAAAATTTACCAAAACTTACAAATAAAAATGAATTTTCTCTTCCCAAAATTTCCACCCAACTTATTAATTAAGAGGTTACTTATTATTATAAAGGTATTTTATTGTTATATAATACCCCTATATTCTCTTACAAATCCTTACAAGGCCATGTGTGTTTACTTGCATAGGAAAATCCACCTATTTCTCTTAATTTCTGTTTATTTCCTAGTAAAAGAAGTAAAAAATAAAATGCAATTGTGGTATAAGAAACTATTTTTTTTTGTGCACATGATCTAGATGATTGTGAAGAGTTCCTATTTGTCTTGGGAAGAATGACCTGTAGATGAGGAAACACTAATGCAAATTGGTTGTTAGAAGGATAGCAAGGTGGACTACCTAGCATGAACTAGATCTAAGAAGTGTGAGCTTACTAGGAGGCTATCAATCCACACTCTTAAAATAGTTAAGTTGAAATAAATAAATATGAAATACTTGCATCAAATTAAAAAAATATTGAAAGAGAATACAAAAAGAAATAAATGCTTGATAAAGTAAAATAGACAATTATAACAATAAGTGGGTCAATACTAATGCTAGATAGGTCAGGTTAGGTTCATAAAATAGGTGGGGTCTCTATAAATAAGAAAAAAGATAGAAAGTGGAATTTATTGAGGGTAAGCTAGTGGAAATAGATTGTTGTTATTTCCTACCATAGTGACCGTCAGTGGTTAGGGTGATCATTGGTGGTTAAGGTGACCATCAATGGTTGGGTAACCATTGGCAATTGAAGGTGACCATCAGCAGTTGTTATGGGTTCTAGGTATGTTCAGAAAAGGGTTACAAAATGGATATAATAAGGTGTTAAAGGTATATTTAGGGTTAGGTGGGTTAGAGGGTAATAAACAAAAGGGTGTGGTCTAGGTAAAGATGTCAAAAACTAAATAATCAAAACTTGGAACAAGAAATTTACTTAGTTCATTGATTAATGATTGATAGTAGGCCGAGACATAATTTTGGTAGAGTAATAATACTTTACCTAAATAATAATTTTGGTAGACGTTTGGGTCTCTATATTAGTTACTGACTTGCTGAAGGGAAGACCTGAAAAGAAGTTCTTAGTGCTAGAAGTTCCTAATGACTATTGGTTGATAGCTTGGTTACCTAATTGCTAAATTCCTAGATCCTCTTTCACCTCTTACTCCCCTCCTTTTATAGGTAAAGAAAGATGGATGTATAATGTTCCATAGGAAGTTTATTAAGTTGTTTTGATGCATTATCTTACCTTCTATATTAAATTTTTATGTGTTATCTTGCACATAGCTTGAGTTATCTTTATTCAGATGGGGAAGACCTTACCATCGATGGTCAAGGTGATCATCAAAAGTTGAGGGTTGAAGGTTAAGTGGGGTAAAAGGGTAGGTTAGTGAGTTGGGTTTTGCTAGTTATCTAAACTAACTCAGGGTCATGGTCGAAAGTTGGGTAATGTTTTGATCCAGGGGTGTTTCCACATTTAGAACTATCATGTGTGGTTTTCAAGTGTCAACATTTTTCCCCTTTCTATTATGTAGTTTATGTTATCAAGATATAAAATAAAAAATGGATTATGAGTTGAAGGTTTGGTTGCCTTGAACATGGGAGGAGGTATTCCCCCTCAAACTAGGAGTTGATTAGGTGAAACCAAATCAATTACACATTTTACAAGTGATTATGGTGAGTAATGAGGTTAGTGACAAAAAGGCTGGGCATTTGGAGAAAAAACATGCACACACAATGCTACTAAGTAAAATAACTTAGATTTTGCATAGACTAAATTGCCATAGTTGGTAGAAATAAAAGGTTAGTTTTAATACTGGTGATAGGGTAATCAAGACACAACATTAGGCATAGTTGATTGGGTTATTCCTATCAAGTCTCCTAAATAGGGTTAATGTTTTCATTAGGTATCTAAGATAGGAAGTGATCCTAGGAAAAACACAAATGGTTTGGTATGCACTAGGTGGTGAAAATTCAAATGGTCAACATGGAAAGGTTGGTCAGTGTAGCCAAAAGGACTAGGCAGGGTCATCACAAAATATGTGATAGTTTGGACCAAAATGGCCAATGTCAAGGTGGATATGGTTGGTTGGATAGGTGGAGAAGGTAATATCAAAAAGTGGCCACTAAGGTCTTGGTGTCAAAATTTTAAAAAGTGGGCATCTTAATCGTCAGTGGTTAAGGGTCCCAAGATTGACTAATGGTGGTCACCCTGACCATCGATGGTTAGGGGGAACCCTAAGAACATGGAAGATAAAAAGTAAAAAAGGCAAGTCATTTTCACTTTTTCCTTTTGACTCTTTTAACTCCTATGCATATTGACATCCTTGGTGTTTTATGTGAGAGTGTTAATGAGGTGTTATTGAGTGGTTGATGGCAAGATTTGTGTTGAGTTAAATAGTATTAGACCAAGGATGTAGGGTGGATAGGGGCATAGCCAAGTATAAGGACCCAAGATCCCTACTCAATGATAGTTGAGGAATGAGGTAGGAGCTATATTAAATTGATAAAATAGATTGATTTTATTAGTTTAGAGTGGAATTTTGTTGATTTGAGATTGGTTTGGGAGCTTTTTGGGTTTGCCCTAGGTATTGAGGTTGGGTTTTAATGGTTTTTGTTAAATTTATAAGTGAAAATGAATTTTAATTATGTCAAGGGTAGGGTAGAGGACATAGTCATCTTAATTAGTTGTTGGATAGGGGTGTTTAGGTGGGTTTTTGGGTAGATAGGTTTGAGGGTTTTATTGTCAATAGTCACACACACTGACCATCGATAGACACACTTAAACATCAATGGTTATATCTAATTGTCAATGGTTAAATACCATAGTAAAAATGTCTAATTAACCATTAGTGGTCATAGTGACCATCAAAAATTGACCAAATGGTTAAGGGTTTTTGACAAAAGGTTTAAGGCAATAGTTGAGGTTGAATGTTGTAGCATGGGAATGTAGTTAATGTAATAGGTTAAGGGTAACTAGGGTGTAATAATAGGTTAAAAAATAGGTTGATGTAGTTTATATGGGGTTAAATAGGTGTTATTAGGTAGGATAAATGTGGTGAAAAAGGATGAAGTCTATGGGCAAAGTAGATAATATAAAACTAAGTGTGTTTGTTATGTTAAATTTTAAAGGCATGGGATCAAATCTAGATGCAAGATTGGGTTCCTCAGATCTTTACAAAGATCCACCATGGGATAATGGATGATGACTGGGCATACATGAAAGAGGTCAAATTTAGCATGATGATGCACTTCTAGCATGTGCCATGAGATATAGTGATGATTGTGGCCCTCATCAAGAGATGGGATCTAACCATAAACACCTTTCTCCTAATGACTGGTAAGATGATGATCTTACTAGAGGATATACATAAGATCACATGGCTACCCATTTTGGAGGAGCCAATATATCATATTAAGAGAGATGAGAGAGATGAGTATATGGATCTCTTATATGGTGAGGATCACGCCTTCACCAAGTGGCATGCTAGAGGATTTAGCTATGGACCTTTGTATCAGAGGGCCAGAGATGACTATAGGTTGATGAAAATGAAAATGATGATGATGATGATGATGGTAGTCTCATGTTTTGCATTACTATATCTGAGTAGTGGGAGGTTAATGTGTCTACTACTTAGATTTTTGGTAGAGATATTATTGGGTTGAATATTTTTTGGGTGGGCACTAGTTTTATTGGTTTAGATATATAGGGAGATATGGGGGTTTAGAGCTCATAGGAGGTATGTTGGGCCTATGAGCACATCTGGGTACTAAGGTTGATTGGGATACCATAGGGGGGATACACCTAGATGGACTTTAGGGTGGGTTTCATGTGGTGGAGGAGTGATTATGAACTCATATGACCTATAAAAGGTACATGAGACATTGATTAATTTTGAGGGGCACTAGAGGCCTTGGTGGTTAGAGATGTGTTTTAGAGGTTGTATGTTGGCTTCTTGAGGTGGGACCACTATACTCAACACATTTTTCTAATGCAAATATATAGGTGGATTTTTGGGATGAGATAGGGTGAGACTAATCTCATCCCTTTTGATAGGGTTTATAGGTAGTTTGGCTTGATACTGGGGAGTCCTAGTTCATTCCTAAGTTATAGGTGATAGGATGTTAATTTTTTTCTTCCAAAACCATAGCCAGTGGAGATGGTTCTTAATCATGAGGAGTTACCTATCAGATTAGTTATTAATGATGTAGGTTTTTTTGATGGATATGTGGTATGGTATCAATCCCTTTATGTAGTGGTAGATTTTAGATGAGATGATGTAGGTAGGCAACCCATGGATATGGACCTAGTTGGTTGGGGTCCATAGGTATAGGTACAAGGAGGTGGCTCTAATGGATAGGTAAGAGTGGCATAAGCCATGGAATAGGCACATGACATGGATTTATAAGGTAAAGTTGATACATTATAGGGACAAATTATGGCATTATAGGGTAAAGTGATCATTGTGATAGGTGAGTGGGACTAGGATAGGACTACACTAGCCTTAATGACCCGGGAGAGGGACTCCCTAAGACAAGTTGGAGGAGGAGGAACCACAACACTAGTAGGACCACCATGTAGCATCCTCATGGCATTTCACTTAGCCATGGTTAAGGAGTTATAGTATTATGAAGCCATAGTCCTAACACATTGTCTTTATGAGCCCCATGGGGTGAGTATAGATCCAATTTAGTAGGTGGTGTAGGTATAATGACTCTAGGTCAGTGTGCTATTTATGTGGGTGGATAGGTAAGCACCATAAGGGGGTAGGCACTAGGTGGTAGTGAGGCCCCAAGGGCATAGGGTATGATATGGTATGTATAGGTGTATATGATTTTGATATCAGCTTATGAATCGATGCAGTGAGATGTATATTTTTTGAGAGAGAAATATGCACATTATTACATGTACTATTTTATTTTGATGAGACATGATGTATATGATGTGATGATGATATATAGATGTTATTTTATGGCTCATGGTTCATGGTTTTAATGTTTATACTTTATTATGATTATGCTTATGAGATGTAGACTCATTAGTTTAGGCATGTGATGATTATGGATGATGTTTATGATGAATGGTTATACATGATTATGATGATGCTTATGATTCTTTGTTTTCTATAAGGTTATGATGTTTATGATTATATTTATGATCATGGATAAGCGATGTGGTTTATTATTATAGATGTTATTTGGTTTATAATTATGGTTATTTTTTTATACATTATTATGATGTTATGATGATGTGGTGTTTGTGGTTTTGTTATGATTTATAGTTATTTTGTTGTTGATGCAAGTTAGCTAACAAACTAGATGTGGGAAAAGAAATGAAAATCACAAGACATATGTCTAAGTGAATACATGAACCAATGATGAGAGGGTATGAAAAAGACATGATTATTTTTCATTGGTAAGGACTAAAACAAACTAAATTAATATTGGCCTAAGGAATATAAGCCTTTAGAATGCTTTTCATTAGCATTCATTGGGTGATAAAAAGGTGTCTTGATCACATTGTGTCAAGTAAGCTCTAAATCCCTTGATTTGTAGATGGTACTATTGTCACTTGAACTTTCAACCTTTGAGGAGATGATAAGTCTCTCATCATTCAATAAGAACAATAGAAACACCTTAGGGTTGTGGTTGACCCAAATTTGAGGTGAGTATTTATATTAAGGCTAGTTCCCTTGATGTACCACTTCCACACACCATAAACACACTTTCATTTATGAGGAAAAGGGATAAGAAGCCTATAATAAACCTAGATAATGAGGTGATGCACCAAATATATGGTCTACTCACACCACTTTTAATGAACTTATATCCAAAAAGAAGACTACACATACACTTCATCCATCAAACTGAAATCTCTTCTTCTACATCAATGTTTCAAGCATGGGGTCTTGAAGACAGTCTACGTTAGGATGATTTATACAATATGTTTATAGAAACACTAAATAATAAGCTACTAAATATACCTAAAATCCATATTTTACACTTCTTTCTGATCGTAAAAGAGAGCTTTAAAACTACATAAGGCACTAAGAAGGATAAAATGTAAAGGTAAGCAAAATACACTTATACAAAACCAAAAACCATAACATGAACTTCATGAAGTCATGAATGAGGTAAAAATAGTATTATTTATTAGTTAAAGGAAAAAATTGAGTAGGTATTCACCATATTCAGGTGGATAGATCTGTACAATAGCCAAAAAGGCTAGTATATATAGTAAATGTGAGAGAAGAGAGAGAAGGTGAAGTTCAAGAGTCACTAAGACACTTGTAAAATAAGGAGAATGAGTTAAAATAGCATGAAATCAATAATGAGATATGTATTTTAAGGAAAAAAGGACAAATGTCTCTAAAACTCATCTAACTCCTTTATATGTGGTGTGGATGCTCTCTCATGCATATGAAACTGCCCTCCTGATTTGTCTCCATTAGACTACCTTACCACTAAATAAGGTTAGGTATAATGATTGAATAAGGGGGAGGGATTACTAAAAATACTTCATGTGCATTTTATTGGTCTCAAATCATTCATATTCCTTTGGCCATGAGAAATCACTCCTAGTAGTTATAAATAACTCCCTCTCATGCACCTCTTACACTTGGCACACAAAATGCTTCCAATTATTCAATATAATATGTTTTAATGAGGAATTAAACCTCAATTAATGATAATTGATACTTATAATAAGTCCTAATCTCTCTCTTAAATGTTATTTCATCTTCTAAAACTTTTGCATACATGTAAGACACACAAATTTATCAAAATAAGCCCTATTGTACACCATCCATATAAGTACAATACAACTTAATTACATGGGTATGATACTTGAAGAGCCCTATAAATATTTAAATCATATACCTATCCTTTACACTCCATTTAGACGCTTCATTTGTCTCATCTTCTCCATCAAGTTTGAGTTGGGGTTTGTGAGGGTTTTCTTGTAGTTTCAGGTCTTAGCCTTTATACATAAAGAATACATGTTTTAATTATGTCATAATTCCATATATGTATTATTTGGTACCATATATAACATATTTCAAACCTTATTCCACCATGAAAACCCTCATGGGAGATATGAGCATTTCAATTTGGTCACTCAAGTCATTTCTATGCATTTTGTAGGGTCTAAGTACCTTCAAGCCAAGAAATGGCCTCTTGATGAAATTATATAAAAACTAGTGGCTCAAAACCCTCTATAAAAATCCCAAAAATATGTCTCAAACCATTTTAATTATCATATTATGTTATAAATACACTTTGACCTACCATTTGCCTTAAGCTTAAACCTTGTTCTAAAAGTATACCTATAACCTAAGGCTCAAATGACCTTATTCATGTTTTCATTACATAAAAAAGTCTCAAACATATTTAAAAATATATAATAGACATTTTAAAACTTGTTATATATCCTATCTAAAGCTATAAATGTGAAAGACTCTCAAATTGGATATTAGGCCTTAATTTTACCTTCAGGTTTGACTACGACCCTTGAAGCTTAGAGCACCTTGATTTATTTATCTCTCCTATGAGGTGTCTTTCATGTTTTTATAGGTGTATTAAAACAAAAAAAAACATCTTTTAAGGCTTCCTTGGCTTCTAATCTCAACTTTCCATCTCCTTTGTCAAAGTCTAGGGTTTATATGAGGGAAAAGTACCCCCTGTCTAAGACCAAACATGGAGTAATTCCCCTATTTTCATATAAAAAAACTATTGTAAAGGCTTAACCAACTAAAAATTATTCTCTATACAAATTTTCAACCCCTCATGATGATTCTCAACCTATAAACTTCCCAATTTCCAAGGTAGACCTCTTAAAGATAGACTATGTAGGGGATTTTACAAGTAAACTATGTTTTGATGATTAGAGGGCCTCCATTTTATTAATTTGAGATTAAAATATCATATATATGTTTTTATCATCATTATGAACATTTTATATTCTTTTTCCCCCATTTTAACCTCTCATAGATCACTCATATTCATCTTTGATCTCTAACTGCTCAGTCATAGTTAACTGTGACTATGTTTTACCTAAAAATGGACCTCTGTAGGTTGTTTATCATGAAGAAAGATTAAAATAGTGTTTAAAAACATATCAATAGTCCCTTAGGGTCCATTTTCCATCTTTTATTTTCCAAACTTCACCAAACATAGTCTCTTTTAGCACCAGGAAAACCTTATCCTTAACTCACTACCTATATCACCATATATAAGGTTGTAGATGGTGTTAGGGCCTTAATAAGCTATATAAGCCTATAATACATTACTAAAGGTGTATATATGTCATAATTTACTTTAAAATTATTTTCATATGATATCTCATAATGTTAACTTCACTTTAAATTTCAAGCTCTATCCTAATGTGAAGTCCCCAACTATAGGTACTCCATTGTACTAAAAAGGAGACCTGTAGGTTGCTTATAGGCTAGTATGGAGTCTCAAATTTTCATTTCATATTATCATTATATTACTTGGAACCATGGTATTCCATTCACCCACAAGATTTATCTAGTGTATGTTTTATACCTTTGTACTTGTACTTTTTATCTTAAGAGTCTCTTAGGCTTGGAAACCTATAGATGACACTAAACAATTTCAGTGTGTAAAAGCATGACTTGATAACCTCAAACACTAGGTTCCTTTAATTTTCCATTCCCCTTATATTTATAGTGTATATCCCCATGGTAGGACTATAAAAATCTCACAATTAACCTTCCTTATACCCACTCTTGGATTTTCAAATTAAATCACAAAAAGGTAAAAGCTCTTTATTTTCTCACTTCAGGGAAATGTTCCAAAACTCAGATTGTTATATTTGGAAAGTTTCCTCAACACCTAGTGTGATACCAAGAGTCTTAAACCTACTTACCATGTTAACATATATCCTTACACTCTTCGTGAAAATCAATATCTGTTAACTATCCCTCTGTACAACACCTCTAAAACTTTGCAAATGACACCTGTAGGTGTATACTTCTAAGTGTAAGGTAGTGAGGGTGATCTATAACCAAAACAAGCCTAGAAGAGGATCTCTTAGGAATTTTAATTCATATTTTACAATTTTAATAAATTGGATTATAATTACATCTCTCTAAACATCAACATGATGTGTCATTAGGGTTTGTAGGTGAGTGTTTTGAGCTGTATTATGTAGGCAAAGACATAGAAGGAACAAGAATATGCAAGGGAAAAGGCCTCCAAAGAACTCAAATTCATTTTACATACTAAAAAATATGACATTTATCAAGAAAAATCCTAAAATATCATCAAAACATCTTCTCCCAATCCTAAAAACACCTGTAGGTTTGAAAGGAACCAGTTTGCAAGCATACACAAGCCTAAAAGAGGCTTTTTGAATATTTGAGACCTAAAAAATCCAAAATACAATTAAAAAACTATGAATAGGTCTTATAAAATCTTTATAAACACCTAAAAATAACCAACCTATCAAATCAAAGAAAAATATTCTAAAACAAGCTCAAATAGGGACCCCTCATAGATGTAAGAGCATAAAAAGCTGCCTAGTTTCTTAACAATGATTCATAGAGGAGAAGCCATGAAACTCAAACTTATTTATAATAATTTTAAGTATACTAAGACCCATTTAAACTCTCACTATCACTCCTCCTAACTCCATTTATACACACTGTACCAAGCATCCAAAGTTGACTCTTCTTGGCTTGTGAAGGCAAGAAGGAAAGAATAGAAGAAAAATTTGATCTTTATAAATAATTATTTTTCACACTAGGCATGGTAGAGACCTTAGGTATCTCAAGAGACACTAGGCCCATGTTTTTAATTGAAGATGGACTTCCCAAGTTTGTATAAGTGCCATTAAGGCCTATTTTTAAGGAAATCTTTCTATTTTTGTATATGAAACTACTTATTGACTACCTATGACCACTTACTAACATATTATGACCTCATCCATGTTATAATATTGCTTGGTGACAAATATTCTTCTTTTAAAAATCTATAAAACTCATTTAATGAGCTAAAAATGTGACCAAAATGCATTTTTTGCATATGAAGCATGGCAAAGGAAAAATTTATGACTTATAAACACCTTAAAACACTTAAATGACCATATTAGGACATTTATATAATAATTTTATCCTTTTACTAGAGTTGAATTTGGTTGACTAGACAAGTACAAAGAAGCTAGGTTTACACTAAGGCTAGACCCAGGATAGGTGAGATGTTTGGACACACATGAGACCCTATTAAACATATGGGAACCTTTGAAAAGTTTCAATATGTAGGGGTTGACCCAATTTTACTAAAATTCAAATTTGGTCTACACTTTGGGCAATTCTTAGGGGTAACATGATTGCCTATATTAAGGATCAATATTATTATCCTATCCATTGAGCAAAGGGAGCCAAATGCACTCTGAAAATAATAGGATCAGACCTTGACTTGACTAACAAGATATCTGATTGACCTCAAAACACACAAAGGAAAGACAAAACACACCAAGACCAAGAAAACACATAAATCAAATATACACTTGTGTTACTAAGCACTTAGGGAACACAAAACACAATAGGAAGTGAACTAATTATGTACATCTAGCCAAACATACCTCCCTTCTTGGATCAAAAGGAAAGTATCTTGAATCTCCATCTTCATGAGATGAATGAGGATGCCAAACATTCTTATTTTAGATGTAGTATTAGATGACTCATGCTCCTTTCTTATTCCTTGGCTTGGCATGTCCTTTGATGGAGTCATCTCATACAAGTATCCAAGGTAGATGAACTCTTCTTGACCTTGGAAAGGTACCTCATACTCTTGCTCCTTTGTCTCATTATGACAAATTTACATTTCCATGAATGGAACAACTTCATGAATGTCATTATCTTCTTGAAAGGTCTCATTTCTCTTCTTTTTTATTACAATCTCTTAAAACCTTTCAATAATTCTTGTATCATGACATTCTAGGAGTGTTTCTTGTTCAAACTCCTTCTTGATGTTTGTGGAAGTAGCTTCACATGTGGTTCTAAAATGAATCTTCAAACCATTTTCAAAAGACTCATAGTCATAATATATTACTCCATCATGATTTAGACTCTCTTGATGGTGATAACTCTCAACACCTACTTGTTTCTCAACATCTTGGGCTTATTTTCTTAGAAGTCTTGCCTTCTCACCATCTTCAAATTCTTTAAACATTTGTATATAAGTATGTGACATGTCTTATTCCTAAAACATGTCATATTGATTACCATTTATTTTAGTCAGCTCCAAAGGAATTGTAGGCCCCTTGAGGCTTTCAAATTCATTGCAAATTTCTTCAAATCTCTGTCATAAGTCATCATCTTTTTTTAATCAACATCATGAAGGGGAACAATAAGATAAACTTCTTACTCTTCTTGTTTGGAATCCAAAAGAACATCTTTTAAGGCTTCTTATTAAACACAAGGAATTTCATCTTTATTATCATCACAATATAATGTTTCATCACAAGAAGTATTCTCCTCTTCATCCTCAACCCAATCTAAAATTTCCATCTCCTCCCTCTTAGTGGTGCCAATACTAGGCATCTCAAAATTGGGAAAGCCCAAGAAGGCTTCTAAGCAAAAATGTAATCCTAATTATTATAATATGGTTTCTCCTCAATCAACTGATCCACCTTAGGTTCAATGACTTCATTGGATTCAAACTTCCCTTGAATAGATGAGAGATTCTACATTTTGAGTTCTAACTCCTCAATTCTTTTGGCAAGGTTTTCTTAAAATAACTTCTCTTAGGGACAAATAGGATCATCATTGGGAAAGGAATTTTATATGAAGGTAAAAAGGCTTCTTGAGGAGTTATGAGAGGGAATTGATTAGGTTCAAGTTTATTTTCACTTCCAACTTCTCCACTTAGATATTTTTTGTTCTTCATTCCACAAGATACCACTATTTCTTTCCAACTTGGGAAGGTAAGCTTAGAGAGTTATTCATGGGGCTAAGATTCAAACTAAGGAATGTCACACTTAGAAACATAATTTTTTGTAGCCATGATGGATTGGGTCAAATGTGGGTTTGCCAACTCAATCTCCTTGACAAGATGAGTCTCCAATATCAACTATATTCTCTCAATATCTTCTACAACATTGATGTCCCTCTTCCTTTGGTTGTTATCTTGGATGGACTTATAAGAAGGGAAACTTTGGGGAATTTATGAAGGAATTGGGCCATTTTGAATAATTATTTGATTATTATTTTGAATAGGTATAGTTGAAACACTTGGAAGCTAATGTGAGGTGTATTTGAGCTTCCAAGACT
The DNA here is from genome assembly GCA_037957365.1 of Torreya grandis. Classification (NCBI taxonomy): domain Eukaryota; kingdom Viridiplantae; phylum Streptophyta; class Pinopsida; order Cupressales; family Taxaceae; genus Torreya; species Torreya grandis. The sequence continues at coordinate 290,515 of JARHVA010004829.1, read as the reverse complement.
GAGTTGGTTCATGAGCTTTCAACCTCTCTTCTATGTGGAAAATTAGTCCACAAACATCAAGAATTTCACTCATAAGACTTTTCCAATTATATCTCTCAATAGGCATCCATTATCCATTTAATTGATCTAAATCATCCTTCACACTCTTCATACAAACACTAGGGATGACTTGACAATAACCATTTCTAGTATCAAGATCTATCATATAATCTTTATAGCCAATGAGAGTCTTCTTGAAACTTGTAATAGACTAACATGGAGAGGGGATAGGTGAAGAACAATATTGAAAATGTTGATTATAGGACTAATGTAACTCATAGAAAGGCTGATAGGATTGATAAGGATCATGATAAGATTGGCTAAGGACTTGTTCATATTAATAGGGAATGGACAAAGATGGATATGACTCGACAACTTGTATAAGAACAAATTCAACATCAAAATTATCCATGAATCATTCATGAGAAGAATATATTAAAAAAAAAACTCAATTATATTACCTAAACTACTTGACTAGTATATTTATACTCGGAGTCACCATTGGTGCTTAGTGGGATTTCCTCCAAAGGTTTATATCTTGAAGAGAATACCAAAACTCCTCAAGGAATGGACTTTTGAGTCCCATCGGGCATGCCAAAAACTATTATCACTTTAAATTTAACCATTTTAGGAGATGGAAAGTCTCTCCTCATTCAAGTGGCACAATGAAAACACTTCAGGGTTGTGGGTGACCCAAATTTGAGGTGAGTCTCTAGATTAGGGGGCTAGTTCCCTTGATGTACCCCTTCCACACACCATAACCACACTTTCATTTATGAGGAAAAGGGTTAATAAGCCTAAAATAAACCTATACAAGGATGTGATGCACCAAATATATGATCTACTCACACCATTTACAATGTACTTAGAAACAAAAGGAAAACTATACATACACTTCATCCATCAAACTGAAATCTCTTCTTCTACATCAATGTTTCAAGTATGGGCTCTTGAAGAGAGTCTAGGTTATGAGGACTTAGAAAATAGTTATTCTATGAACATTAATGAATAATATACTCATGATACCTATAATCCATATTAGACACTTCTTTTTGACCTATAAAAGAGAGATTTCAAACTACATAAGGCACTAGGAAGGATAACATGTCAAGGTAAGCAAAATACACTTGTACAAGAGAAAAAACTAGATAATGTTCTTCATGAAGTCATGAATGAAGTAAACATAGTATTAATTATTATTTCAAGGAAAAATTTGAGTATGGATTCACCATACTCAGGTGGAGAGATGCATACAATAGCCAAAAAGGCTAGAATATATAGTAAATGTGAGAGAAGAGATAAAAGGTGAAGTTTAAGAGTCACTAAGACACTTTTAAAGTAAGGATAATGAGTTAAAATAGAATTGAATAAATAATTAGATAGGTACTATAATGAAAAATGTCTCTCCAACTCATCTAACTCCTCCATATGTGGCATAGATGCTCTCTCATGCATATGAAACTACCCTCTTAATTTGTCTTCATTAGACTACCTCACCACTGAATAGGGTTAGGTTTGATGATTTATATAAGGGGGATGGGTTATTTAAAATATTTCACATGCATTTGAGTGGTCTCAAATCATTCATATTATTCTGGCCATGAGAAATCATCCTAGCAGTTGTAAATAAATCCCTCTCATGCACCTCTCACACTTGACACACAAAAAGCTTCTAATTATTCAATCCAATCTATGTAAAAGGAAGAATGACACCTTAATTAATGATCATGTAAACTTAGAACAAGTCCAAATATCTATCTTAAAGTTTATTTCATCATCTAAAACTTCTCCATACCTATAAGACACACAAATTTGTCAAAATAAGCTCTATTATACACCATCTATACAAGTGAAGTATAACCAAATTTCATGGGGAGGATCCTTGAATAGCCATATACAAATTCAAATCATCTCTCTATCCTTTACACTCTATTTTTATGATCCATTTATCTCATTTTATCCATCAAGTTTGAGTTAGGGTTTATGAAGGTTTTCGAGTAGTTTCAGGTCTTAGCCTTTATTTATAAAGAATACACATTAGAATTATATCAAAATTCCACTTAGGATTTCTTGGGGACCCTCTCCAACATCCTTGAATACCTTAGGCCACCATAAAAACCCTTGTGGGAGATATGAGCATTTTAATTTGTCCATTCAGATCATTTCTATGCATTCTGTAGGGTTTAAGTGCCTTCAAGCCAAGAAATGGCCTCTTGAGGAACTTATTCACAAAATAGTGGCTTAAACACCTCTATAAACATCCAAAAAATATGTATCAAACAATTTTAATGATCATATTATGTTATGAATTCACTTGACCTACCATTTGCCTTAGGCTTAAACCTTATTCCAAATGTTAGCCTGCAACATAAGGCTCAAATGACCTTATTCATGTTTTTAATTATACCTATTAGGTTTGACTATAACCCTTGTAGCTTAGAGCACCCTACTTGATTTATCTCTCCTGTGAGGTGTCTATCATGTTTTTTTGGGTGTATTAAAACTCCAAAAACCATGTTTTAAGGCTTCCTTGTAATCTGATCTTAACTTTCCATCTCCTTTGTCGAAGTGCAGGGTTTATGTATGAGGGAAAATTACCCCTATCTAATACAAAATAGGGGGTAATTTTCCTATTTTACTATTAAAACCAGCTATTTTATAGGCTTACCCAAATCACAAATATTATCTCTAAAAATTTTCAACCCCTCATGATGAGTATATACCTCTAAACTTCCCCAATTTCTAAGGCAGACCTCTTCAAGACAGATTGTGCAGGGGATTTTACAAGTAGATTATGTTTTGATTATTAAAGGGCCTCCATTTAATTTATTTGAGATTCCAATATCCTATTTATGTTGTCATCATTATTATGAACATGTACTAGTCTCTGTTCCCCATTTTGACCTCTCAGAGATCACTCATATTCATCTTTGATCTTTGACTACTCAATCACAGTTGATTATGACTATGTTTTACCTAAAAATGGACACTTGTAGGTTATTTGTCATGAAGAAAGATTAAAATAGTGTTTAAAAACCTATCAAGATTCCTCTGGGGTCACTTTTCCATCTTTTCTTTGATAAACTTCACCAAACACAGTCTCTTTTAGCACCAGGAAAACCTTATCCTTAACTCACTACCTATATCTCCATATACAGGGTTATATATGGTGTTAGAGCCTTAATAAGCTATATAATGTTGGAATGAATTTATAAGGGTGTATATATGTCATAATGGAATTTAAAAATATGTTCATATGTCATCCCATCATGTTAACTTCACTTATAAATCTCAAGCTGTATCCCAATGTAAATTCCCCAACTATAGGTGCTCCATTATATGGGAAAAAAGCCCTATAGGTTATCTATAGGCTAGTATGGAGTCTCAAAATTTCATTTCATATTGTCCTTATCTTATTTATCACCATGGTATGCTCTTCACCCATAAGAGTTATCTAGTTTAGGTTTTAGACCTTTGTAGTTGTAATTTTGGTCTTAGGAGTCTCTTAGGATTGTAAACCTGTAGATGACACTAAACAATTTTAGTGTGTAAAAGCATGACTTGAGAACCTCAAACACTAGGTTACTTTAATTTTCCATTCCCATTCTCTTGCAAGTGGCTATCCCCATGGTAGGACTATCAAAATATCACAATTAAACTTCCCTAGACCCAATCTTGGCTTTCCAAATCAAATCACAAAAAGGTAAAAGCTCTTTATTTTCTCACTTTAGGGAAAAGTTATAAAACTCAAATTATTCTATTTAGAAAGTTTCCTCAACACCTAGTGTGCTACCAAGTGTCTTAAACTTGCTTACCATGTTAACATATAACCTTGCACTCTTCATGAAGATCAAGACCTGTCAACTATCCCTCTATACAACACCTCTAAAACTCTCCAAATGACACCTATAAGTGTATACTTTTGAGTGTAAGGTAGTGAGGGTGATATATAACCAAAACAAGCATAAGAGAGGCTCTGTTTGGCATGGTAATTCATCTTAGACAATGTTAATCAATTGGAGTATAAGTACATATCTCCAAACATCAAGATGATGTCATCAGGGCCTATAGGTGAGTGTCTTGAGTTGTATTATATAGGCAGAGACATGGAAGGAGTAATAATATACAAAGAAAAGGCCTTGAAACCACTAAAATACATTTTCCATACTCAAACATATGACCTTTATCAAAAAACATCTTGAAATACCATTAAAACATCTTCTCCCAATCTTGAAGACACCTATAAGTGTGAAAGGAGCTAGTTTGCAAGCATACACAAGATTAGAATAGGCTTATTAAATATTTTAGACCTCCAAAATACAAAATACAATGAAAATTCTATGGATAGGTCTTATAAAACCTTGAGAAAGACCTAAAAATAACCAAATTGTCAAATCAAAGCAAAATATTCTAAAACAAGCTCAAACATGGACCCCTCATAGATGTAAGAGCATAAAAAACTACCTAGTTTATTAACATGATTCATAGAGGAGGAGACATGAAAATAAAAATTATTACCATTAATTTTAATCAAAATAATACCCCTTTCAACTCCCAAGATCACTCCTTCTAACTCCATCTATACAGACTGTACCAAGCATCCAAAGTTGACTCTTCTTGGCTTGTGAAGGAAAGATGGAAAGAAGAGAAGAAAAATTTGATCTTTATGAATAAATATTTGCATAAAAGGAATGGGAGAGACCATAGGGAGCTCAAGAGACACTAGGCCCACGTTTTAAGCTAAATATAGACTTCCCAAGTCCATACAAGTGCCATTAAGGCTTATTTTTAAGGAAATATCCCTATTTTTGGGAATTAAACTACTTATTAACTGCCTATGACCACTTCCTAACATATTATGACCTCATCCACATTATAATCTTCCTTTGTGATAAATATTCTTCTTTGATAAATCCATATAAGTCATTTAATGAGCCAAAAATATGACCAAAAGGCATTTTTTTGCATATGAAGCATGGAAAAAGACAAATTTATTACTTAGGAACACCTTAAAACAATTAAATTACCATATTAGGAAATATATATAATAATTTTAGCCTTTTACCATGTTTTAATAAAGTTGACTTTAGTTGACTAGATAAGTACAAAGAAGCTAGGTTTACACCAAGGCTAGAGCTCGGATAGGTGATATGTTTAGACACACATGAGACCCTATTAGACATATGGGAATATTTTAAAAGTTTTAATATGTATGGGTTGACTTAATTTTACTAAAATTTAAATTTAGTCAATAGGCACAAAGGGGAGATAGGTGATAGGTGGTGTGAAGGGTAGTGTAACTTTTTGAGGGCTGGTTTGTCCTTTCTATAGGTGACTTAGGAACCTTAATAGACAAGTCCATGTTTTAATGAAAGGTGTATAATAATTGATGTGATAAGTTTAATAATTTTATATATGAAATATGATTTTAAGTTTTATGGGATAGCTTATGTTTAATTTTGATATAGGGTCTTTTTATTACTTTATTTTTGATAGATTTGTGAAACTGATCAATGCAAGAAGCCTCAAATGATTAATTTGATAAATTTAACTTAGCCATGCTTCAATGGAGTGGTCTAAGTTTTTATTTGTTCATTATGGGAATTGTCCTTCAAGGGAGTAGTCTATCTTTTAAGAAATTTAGATTTTGGGCAGCTGTTCTTTAAGGGATCAGTCTGCATGCTAAAGATATTAAACCTAAGTAATATTATGATATCCCAAATAATTTTGATGCTAGGTTATACATTTAAAAGTCTATATAGGCTTTAAGGTTTACATTTATGAGGGAAAAACCTAGATCACAAGAAGGTTAATGATAGGTGAAAGGAGTGGTTTTGAGAGACAATGACTATGGGATTATATCTATTTAGGGATGAAAAGTATCCATGAGAACCATTCCATGGGTATATCCATAGTACCCATGTTTATGATTATGATATGACTATGATGATTAATCACATGGTTCTATGTTGTAATTATTTGTCCTCAAAGGGATGGGATGAAGGTGTGAGGAAGGTGAAATTTTTGTAAATCAAAAGATGAGCTTAAGTTAGACAAAAGGTGAGTTTGTTCCCTATTTAAAAAAATAAAATATGTAAATGCAAAGCATTGAGAGGCTTATGTTTTATTTTTCCTTCAAGAGAGGACAAATGATAAACTCTTGATCCATATTTATGGGTTATGATTTAGGGTCCAATCCAATTGAAAGTAAACTTACCTCATTTGATTTTCTTCATATTGGTCACATGTTGATTTTCCTTCAGGATGAGGTATTTGATGTTGAATTATCATTCTTTGAAATTATTGTTATAGGTGTTCTTAACTCTCTCTTTATAGACACAAATATGATTAAGAATAGATAGGCGATGCTCATTAAGTAGCTCAAGTCATGTTAGATGCTCTTGATGATAGTCAATCTCATAAATTATGTCTTAAAAGGATATGCGAAGAGAAGGAATCTGGACTTTGGGAGGCAAGACCACATCTAATTTGAATACTAGAGAGAAGCGGGTAGCACCCATAGAGGTTAGAATTATAGTGTGATACGCCCACAAAGTAAAAGGGATGTGCAAATGCCAATCCTAACTAGAAGCATTGACCATTTTGGTTAACATTTTTTTGAGGGTTTTGTTAGAGGCTTATGCCTATCCATTTTATTATGGATGATAAGGTGAGGAAAAGATTAACTTGATTCCAAATGCATCATAAAGGCCTTGGACTTGTTTATTTTTTAAATATTTTCCATTATCAGTGATTATATTATGTGTAACACTAAAATGATAGATGATATGGTGATTGATAAAGTTGACTAGTTTGTCAGCTTTGGTTGAGAGGAGAGGAATAGACTCCACCCACTTGGTGAAATACTCAGTGGAAATGATGATGGATTGGTGTTATTGTGAAGAATGAGGATTGATTTCCCTAATGAGATCTAGCCCCTATTATTAAAATGGCTAAAATTCATAGGATACTTGGAGTCCATGGGCCAATATGTGATGTAAATTAGCATATTATTGACATTTAACACACTTTTTTACATAATCACAACAATCTTGGTTGAGGGTGGGCCAATAGTAGCCAAGGTGAAGGATACATTTAATGATAGCTAGACCATTAAAGTTTCCCCCATAGATCTCATCATGCATTTCTTTGATAACATGGGAAGCTTCATGACTGCATAGGTAATGAAGGAGGTTGTCAAAACCATGTTTGTAAAGGATTCCCCCTATTATGGTATAATGAGAGGTACTCTGAATAAAGGATCTTTGAGTACTCTTGGAGAGGTTGGGAGGAATGATGTCAAGGTTAAGGTAGTCAAAGGTTTATTCATACCAAGTGTCTAATGGAGATGCCTCCACACTAAAAATTATAGGGGGGTCAAATTAGATATAAGAGGATGTGATAAAATGATGAATGGTGATAAATAGCTTGGAATTGGAAGGCTGAGATGGGATTTGGGAAGCAAGGGAAACCATTGTATCCATGAACTTGTTAGTGGATCATGGAATAGATTAGATAAGGTAATGATCAAATTATGTTAAAAGTACATCTAATAGTTTTTTTAATATTACAAGACATCATTATTATATTAGTAGGATCCATTGATATATTTAAACACAAGTTGGGAATCACCAAATATATTGATCATCTTAACTCCTAAGGCTAGATCAATTTAGAGACCTATTACTAGGGCTTCATACTTATTCATATTTTTGGTAAACTCAAAATCAATATTAAAATAAAGAGGAATAGGTTCACCATCAAGGTAAATTAGAATAACTTTGGCAACCTCCTACATTCGCACTTCGAGCCATCAAAAAATATGGTCAATTAGTAGGTGATGTCCTCTTGAGAAAGAGTCATGATGGACTCATCTAGAAATGAAAGAGGAAGCAGTTGGTTGTATTAAAAAGGATCCTCATCTAATTTATTGGTGATGAATTTCCATTTAATCAAATTTTACTATAGGAACTCAAGTTCAAATTTAGTAAGGAGCATGAGACACTTGGCCATACACTAGTTTTGGTATGGCTTAGAGTGCATGTACTTGAGGGGGTTGGTGTGGGTGATGACAAAGGTTTTGTGATTGAAGAGTTAATGATGAAGTTTTGAATCCATAAAAAATAAGGTGAGGAAAATATTTTCAATGTGGGTATACTGAGTCTCATTCTATAAGTGTTCAAATTATATAGTAGATAGTTTGCTCTTTATTTTGTTCATCATGGTGAGTGAGCATTGCCCCAAAGGAATAGTCAGTGGTGTAGATATAAAGGTATAAGTGTTGGTTCTCTTTATGAGGGGTAAGAATGGGTGGAGAAAGAAGGTACTCTTTGAGTGAATCAAATCATTTTTGATAGTCTTTAGTCCACTTAAGAGATGTGTCTTTCTTGAGAAGATAGTGAAAGGGTTAATATCTATCTGATAACTAAGAGATGATCTGATGGATGGATTAGAGCTTCCCCTACAAGATATGGAGTTTGTTAAGGTGTGTTAGAGGTTTTATTTTGAGAATCACTCTAACTTTGGTATGGTCTACTTATATCCCTCAAAGAGAGATAATAAATCCAAGAAGCTTTCCAGATAGGACCCCAAAAACACATTTCTTGGGGTTGAGTCAGACATGGAAATGGATTAGGTACTCAAAGATATTTTTGAGAATGTCTATATGATCCTTTAAATATTTTTATTTCCCAAGGATATCATCTACATAGTCCTTTATTAATTTGTGGATGAGATCATGGAAGATGTAAGTCATCGCATGCTAATAGGTGGCTCCAATGTTCTTCAAACCAAATGGCATGACCCTATAATATAAGGTTCATAATGGGGTGATGAAATAAGTCTTATGATGATATTTAGTGGAAATTAAGATTTGAATATATCTCAAGAAAGCATCCATGAGAGATAACATCTTCTAGCCAATTGTAAGATCAATAAGTTGGTCAATGCTAGGCAAAGGGAAGTCATCCTTTGGACAAGCAAGGTTGAGGTCATAAAAGTCAACATAGAGGTGAATTCCCCTTGTGGTTTTGGTGATGGGAAATATATTAGAAACATATTTGGGATAGTCAATAGGTTGTATGAAGTTGATAGACAAGAGATGCTAAATCTCTTCTTTGACTAGAAGAGTAATATGAGGATACATCTTATTAAGCTTTTATCTAATAGGCTTAGCATTAGGATGGTTGAAGATGTTGTGGATAGATATAGAAGGGTATATGTTGAGTATATCTTGATAGGACCAAGAAAATTCTATGCTTTGGTTATGAAGGAAGGAAGGGTAATCTTATTGCTTTGAGGAATCTAGGGATTGACTAATCTTTATAATGTGATGGTTATCCCGAGTACCTGAGTTGACATCGATAGTGGATTCATTCAACATGGTTTAGTTTTTAAGATGTAGGTATTTGTGGATATAATAATTCCTTACACAAAGATAAGTGATAATATAATCATCATCTTATCATTAGATGGTGTGGATGGTAGGAGAATCATTTTCTACCATTTCAAGATGAATCAAAGGAAAGGATTTAGTTTGGCCATCTTTTTGATTGGTCAAGGGGACCAAAATAATGGTATTGACTAAAAAAATTTTAGAGGTGATGGTTTCAAAATATTCTAACTTTGAAAGAGATGGGGTTGGTGAGGATGGGACATCCTTGTCAATGGTGGTGATGGTTTTGGGTGAATTGGTGGGTACTTCTAGTGGGATGAACCCAAGGCCAAATAGATCATAAGGTTTTTAGGTTTTGATCAAAGGTATATCATGGGTCCATGTTCATAATGGTTAAGGCCAAATATTTTCCAAGCACACCTATTAAGGTATAATTTGGTAAACTCTAGTTTGTCTAAATAGCAAAAATTGAAAGTAAATGGTTAGGTAGAAGAAGTGGAGGAAGTGAGAAGTGGATGATCAAGTCCCCTATAGATGAAATTAGTTTGGTGGTTAGGATGCCTAGAAAGAGTGATGGTTCAAATATTAGGATCATTACCAGGATCATGGTCATTATTTCCATACTCTTGAGGAGTAGGGAAGGCATCCAAGGCTAAAATATTATACTCTCCTAATGAGACATGTTGGAACGTAGGTTCTAAAAGGTCCTCTATGGGGATATACAAAGAAGGGATAGATGAGTTAGTTGAAGATTCATCAATGGTAGGGTGGATTTGTTATTGGTTGGTGGTAAGGTGGATGAGTGAGGAATAAGAACATCATCAAGTCTATATGTCATGTTTTAAGATGCAAAAGGACTAGGGTCAGCTTGTATGGTGATGACCTAACCCTCATGTTCAAACTTGAAACATCAATGCAAGGTAGATGGGACATAACTCATGAAGTAAATCCAAAGGCATCCAAGTAAGATTTTGTATTTTAACTTACCTTCTATGACATATAAGATCTTTAGAAGTGTTTTAGGTCCCAAGTGGATGTGGTGGATGATTATTCCAAAGGTTGTGGCCATAGTATCATTAAAGGAACATAGGACCTATATGGTTTTTGACATGATATTATTTGGTAGCTAGATTTGATCATAAGCATGAGAGGATATAATATTAATACTATATCCCTCATCAATCATAACCCGTTTTATGTAGGTTTGATTGATGTATGTAGTGATGAAGAGAGGAGGATTGGGATCTTCAAGATGAATAAAAGGTATTTTTGAATCCTTGAATGTGACATGGGTAAAAAGTCAAAGAGCTTTGAGAAGGTTACACAAGGTTGAGGGTCTTTATGTTGGACCTCTATCGATTTCAAATCCTCTATTAGTGATTGGTGGTGATGGTGTGAGGTATTGATCAATTTGTATAGGCTCATATTCATTGGTGTCTGGTGAAGTTATTTCAAAACTACTCATTAGATAGATTCATAAGGGTTGGAGGGAGAAGCACCCAAGATGGATATTTTGGGTTTCAGTGAAGGTGAAGGTGAAGCTAAAGGTGAAGGTGTTTGAGTTTGTTTGAAATTTTGAGGGATGGAAGGATATGTGGATAGAATGGACACTTTGGATTTTCCCTTATCCTTTTGTTGAGCTTGAGATTGGGTGACCATATGGATAGTATGGATGAGGGGAGGCATTAGGATAGAAGGCTACTTTGGTTCCTCCTCACTCTTGGATGAGAGTGTGGGAGTATGTAAGTGTTGGATAGGTTCATTTAGTGGTTGGGTTGATGATGGGCTCAAGAGAGGTTTATTTGATAATAGATCATCCTCATCCCATAAGTTATGGATAAGTGCTTAGAGATATTTTTAGTTTTCTATGTCATGTCTAGGTGTCTTATGGTATGAACAAATTAAACTATCATTGAACCAAGATGGTTTAGGACTCAAAGGGTAAAAGGGTTTGATGGGTGTTAGGTTTAAATAAGAAGTATGTAACAACCTTTGTAAAATGGTCAAATAAGATTTGAGCAAAGGTGTTAAAGGTGATGGGATTTTGGTTTTTGGGGTGGGATCCTTCTTAGAAGTAGGTTTCACCATGGGAGTTATGGGTGGTATAATAGTTTTGGTAGGTGGTTTTGATTTGGGTGGATTGGTGTTAGATGGTTTTGAGGTGGAAGGTTTAAAGGTGAAATATTTGGAGGTGGGTGATTGAGATGATGAAGGTTTGGAGATAGTTGGGTAGGTAGAGGTAGATAGTTTGGATAAAATGATGGGGAGTTTGATGATTTGGAGGGGGTAGGTAAAGGCAGAATAAAAATATGAAGTTTGGTTTGGGTATCTTTGGTAGGGTTAGCCTTCTTGGTACAATTATGAGTTATTAGGATGGAAGAAGGATGGGGTCCCTAAAGTATTTTCTGGTGGAGGAGATGGGGTTAATTCTAACTTCAAATATGGGTGGATAAGGCTAAGAGTATTAATTACCCATAGGTTATTTATAGGTTTTATTAGAGAGTTGTAAGGTGATTTGATGATTTTAGATGGAGATGGTTTGAATGGTTCTTCCATAGTTTTAGAGGGAGAGATGTTTAATGAAGGGATTGAGGTGATCATAGGTTTAATGGTGGATGAAAGTGAGGTTTAAGGTTAATTATCATTTTGATAGTGGATATGAAGATGGTGCTAAAAGGTGGCTCAATCCAAATCAAATTGAGAAGAGAATTCTAGGCTTTGGACAAGTCTAGGGAAGGATTTGTAAACTGGTTTGGTTCCTTGGGCATCAGATTCAAATATTAGGTCCATATATTTAGGTAAGGGAATGATTTCTTCACCTTTATCTTGGATGAAAGGTTCCAATATTTGGAAATATGTTTCCTCCATGGAAGGAGTAGATAAGGTGATCTCTCTTTGTGGAATGGTTTCCAAAGAGAGAGTGGGTGATTTCATGATGGGGGAGGAAGGTGTGATGATAATGGTTACCTCCTTTGGTATTTATATCAAAGGAGAGGTGGGTGATTCTGTTATCTCATCAAGTTAAGGAAAGGAGGATGTTGATTCCTTTGTTTGGGTATCCAAAGGAATGGAGGGTGATCCCACAACTTTAATAAGTGGAATGGAGAAAGAGGTAGTCAAGGTAGGGGATTCCTCAATGATAGGTTCATTGCTAATTACATTGACCATATGGACCTCATGAGCATTAAATGATTTTAGTTTTTTATCATCAAGGTTGGTATAAGGGACATTATTGGGGAAAGGTTATCAAAAGATGTTGAGTGACTAACTTGAGGGTGAATTGGGATTATCCAATGCAAGTTCCTTTTCTCAATCAAGTTTTGGATAATGGCCTTGAAGGTGTTACACCTACTAATATCATGTCCAATGACTTGGTGGAAAGCACATAGATCACTCTCATTGTACTAACTGCACATGAGGTAAGAAGCATCAAATTATTAAGGAGGTTTTATAGGGGGAAGCTATATGATGTTGGCTTTGTGAAACTTATCCAAAACTAAAGCATATGACTCCCCTAATGGAGTGTATTATTTTGGGTATCCTAGTTTTGATTTTAGTTTTTTTGATTGGAGGAGTTAGAGGAGTTGGTCTAGTTGGGTTAGTTTATAACCAGAGGTGGAGTGGTTTTAAGGAAAATCATGTTTGTAGCTACCTTTAGTTTGGTGTTAGGGTAGTTAAATTGGTTAGTAGTTTTGGATAGGGAAGGTTCATTAGATTTGAAGCTAGAGTTTTTGTTTCTCAGTTTGAACTTTCCCTCATTGATGGCTATGATTTCTATCTTACATTCTATGGTGAAAGCCTCATCAAAATTTTTGAAGGTTTGAACCTATAGAGTGGGGGTGATGTGTTTGGCACAATCCTGAGAGAAGAGTTCAATAACATCAAGATGGGGCAAAGAGAAAGAGAGCTAGTTGATAAGACCTCTCCATCAAGCTACAAAATCAGCAATTGATTCATAATCAAATTGCCTAATTGAGTAGAGGTCAGTGATAGAGAAATTTATATATATATTGAATCAAAAGTGGTTTAAAAAGATTTGGGTGATGGATTTCTTATTGATATCACTATACCAATCTAATTCTAATCCAGATAAAGACATAGGAAAGGTAGAAAAGAGAAGAACATCATTATAGGCAATCAAGTAAAAAGAATGCCAAAATGCTCTTAGGTGTTGTTGGGGGTCTTTTATGCTTTGGAATTTAGAAAATTTGGGTAGTTCCCATTGAGAAGGGTAAGGTTGGATAGGTATGGATGGGTGAATAGTTTCATTATATATTTGGTCGTAAGATAAGAGGTTGTGAGCCCCAGATATAGATGACTCTAGGTTGGTCATTTTTTACATCAACATTTTAACCAAATCTATTTGGTGTTGGGGAATTTCATAATTTTGTGGTAAATTTTGCTAAGGTTAGGTGGATGTAATATATGGATAACTAGTAGAGGGTTGAGAAGATGCCAAATATTGGTATGTGGTCATTGAGGGTTGGGATGATGCCACATAAGGTTTAATAGGCATAAGAGGCTGGGTAGAAAATGGATCTATGTATCCTTATGGATTAGGAATATAGCATAGGTATGGGGTCATAGGTATTTGTTGAGGGGTTGATGTGGGTTTGTCTATGGGTATGATCAGATTGGTAGAATACAGAATTAATATGGATTGGGTTGGAGGTATGGATGGGTTAGTTGGTTGGGGATGGTTGGTGACTTTGGTACTGATAGGTGGAAGGGTAGAAGGTATATAAAGCATCACATTTTGAAGTGGGGTGGTTATTAGTGGGTTGGTAGTGATAATGGGAATAGTGGAAATATGGGTAGAAGGTATTCCCATGGTGGATGGAGTATGGGTAATAAGAGGGAGGTTACCCTTATGTTGGAAGAAATGTTGGTTGGTGTAGGAGGTGTTTGGTTATTGGTTGGGTTATTTGATCAAGTTTGGGTAGAGGTAGTAGATGGATTATTGGTGGAGGAATATGTTTGAGTGATCATAGGTTGGGTAGAGGTAGTGGAAACCATAAGATAGGGGGCATCCCATAAGTTGGATTACTAAGAGGAATTGAAGCAGGGGTATGATAAGATAGGGTGTTAAGGTAATATAGAATGGCTATAGGATTATTATCAAGGAAAGTGGTAAAATCCACATCACCTTGGACAACTATTTGAGGCATGGTAGGGGGTAGAAGGATTGGGGGAACCCTCAATATTTGAGGTATACTCCATGGAGGAAGAAGAAGAGGAAGGTGGCTCTTGGCTAGTTTAGTTCCTCAACTATTATCTAGTAAAGACCATGTGATAAATAGAAATAAATAAAAGAAATCTCACAACTTAAACACAAAGTAATCAAAATAAAAAAATCTCAAAGTAATCCAAAACATACACTAGATTGAATTTAAAATCTTAGAGTGTCTTTTATATCGATTTTGGCTTATGGCTTTGTTGGAAAGTGTGAAGAATAACCTAGTTTGTATAATAGGTAATAAAATAGAATTCTATGGTTGGTTTTAGGTGTTTAAAGCTCTCAAAAGGATCTATGTTGGAAATCAATACATTTCTTGGTATTGGGTCCTACCCCCTCACTTCATACACAATAGTGATAAGGGTATTAGGTGGTTAGCCAGTATATACCAATTATAGAGTTTAGACTCAATTAGAGAGCTAAGTTTTGGTTTTTCTTCTTGGTAATAACCTCAAAGTAAGATAGCCAAAGGGTGAAGGTGATCCACTAGGAGATGAAACCCTAGTTGTGTCTTATGTCAATTGTTATGATGTTTTGATTGATTTAAGTGGTTTGGTATAGTGTGTGATAAATAAGTGAAGCTTAGATTGAATTAGTTAGCCTTTAATTTTAATTGTGTGAGCTAAGCATGCAAGAAATAAATATATGAAAGGTTTATTTTATACCCAAAATAAATTTTGATTTCTTTATATGAGTCTATAATAAGGAAGAAAAGGGTACCTAGATGCTACTGGGTCCCACTGGCCATGTTAGAATGTTTCTCTCAATTTATATTTATTTCATAGTAAAAGAAGAATTAAGAAACTAAATGTGAGTATGGTATAAGAACCTATTTGTTTGTGCACACATGATCCAAAAAATTGTGAATATCTCCTCTTTATCTTGGGAAGAATGACCTATAGATGAGAAATCACTAATTAAAAGGGGTTGTTAGATGGATAGTAAGGTGGGCTGCCTAGTGTGAGCTAGATCCAAGAAGCATGAGTTTACTAGAAGGTTGTCAATCCAAACTCTTGAAATAGTTAAGTTAAAATAAATAAAGATGAAATACTCTCATCAAATGATAGAAAACATTGAAAGAGAATAAAATAAGAAATAAATGCTTGATAAATGAAAATAGACAAATTATAACAATAAATGGGTCAATACTAATGCTATATAGGTCAAGTTAGGTTCAGAAAATAGGTGGGGTCTCTATGAACATGCAAAAAGATAGAAAGTGGAGTTTGGTTTAAGTTAATTTGGTGGAAATAGCTTGCTATTATTTCTTACCATAGTGACCATCGATGGTTAATGTTATTGTTGGTGGTCAAGGTGATCATTGATGGTTAAGGTGACCATCAGTGGTTGGGTAACTACCAACGATTGAAGGTGACCATTGGTGATTACTGTGGGTTCTGGGTATGTTCAAAAAAGGGTTTTAAAATGGGTACAATAAGGTTTTAAAGGTTTGTTTGGGGTCAAGGGTTCAAAGGTTAATAATCATAAGGGTGTGATCTAGATAAATATGTTGGGAACTAAATAATCAAAACTTGGAATAAGAAATGTACTTAGCTCTTTGTTTGATAGCTGATAGTAGGCTAAGACACAATTTTGGTAAAGTAATAAATCTGCCTAAAGAATAATTTTGGTAGAGGTTTAGGTCTCTATTGTATCTATTGACTTACTAAACTTAATACCTACAAAGAATTTCTTGGTTCTAGAAGCTCCTGATGACTACTGGTTGATAGCTTGGTTGTCTGATTGCTAAATTCCTAGATCCTCTTTTACCTTTTGCTCCCCTCCTTTTATAAGCAAAGAGAGATGGAGGTAGAAGGTATATAAGAGTTTTTTTTTTTTTTTTGATTCATTATCTTATCATCCATATTAAATTTTAACATATTAGCTTTCAAAAATCTCAAGTTATCTTCATTCAAATGGGGAAGACCTGACTATCGATGATCAGGGTGATCATCGATAGTCAAGTGTTGAAGGTTAAGTGGGGAGAAAGGGTAGGTTAGTGAGTTAGGTTTAGGTATTTATATAAAATAACTTAGCATCATGGTATAATATTGGGTAATGGTCTGATTGAGGGGTGTTTCAACATCTAGAACCATCATGTGTGGTTTTCTAGTGTCTACACAACCCTTGTAATTTTTCTACAAGGTTAAAAGTTTTATTAAAAGGCTATGTGGATCCTTTAAAAGAATATTTAATTATCTAAAAAGTTTACTTACACACTCCATGAGTTTTAAAATTACCTACCCTAGGTTAGGACATACCTATTAACCTTCTTAGCCTTCATAGAGTGGATATGCATAAATTGACCAATTATTAGAATGATATAATTTTACGTATTTTATTTTGATTTAATTTTATTTTTATTAACATAAAAATTATAGATGTAGAAAAAATTATAAATGTGTTTCACTACACAAGTATATTCTATAAATGGATGGAAAAAATCAAATAATTAAATTCAATTAGAGTGACTCGCACGTAACAAATGTGGTGACTAACCATAATGATAGTGGGGTTAGATGGTTAATGTGAGAACTATTACAGGGTGTTTTAATTTTGTGAAGTGTAAATAAATTTAAGTGGTATTATTTTGTATAATAATTTTATGAATTAAAAATGTTTTATTTGGCCTATATTACCTACACCATCAATGGTATGCTTTTTGTTAGATTTTTTCATACAAAAAGCATTAAATAATTTTTCTTTTAGAAGGTTTCAAAAAAGGTTTTATATATAATTTTTTGGATTTTTTTTATAATGTATTTATATATGAGTTGGTAGTAAAATTATGTGAATTCATTGTAAACTTATAAGCCTCAAGTTAAACTCCCACCTCTCTCCAAGTGAAATTTCAAAATGGAGTGTTTAATAGCAAATATTTGTTCTAATAATTTTGGATAAATAGAAGTTAATTACGTAAATATGATAAAATTATGAATAAAATCAGATAAAGATATGAAATTAACTAATTTTTAACTTAATATATTTATAAATATTCTAAAAAAAATACATCTTAGCTAGAAATTTAATGATGTGGGATTGAGATAAAGGCTAAAAACTGATGGCAAGGTTTTATGATGATGTTGTGAATCAAGAACAATGTTTTGTTTATATCTAGGTCAAGTCCATTGGAATTAGATAGGGAATACCTAAATTGGTTTCCTTAGGACATGTCAACATAATATGAGGATTTATGTTTTATTATTGATATGATAAAATTGTTTGGCCTATATGTTCAGTTAGACTGTGCATGAGCTCTCGATTCATCATGAAATTCATAGTATGAAAACTTATTCACTTTCAACCCTTTCTAAATTGACAAATAATGATGAATGGATAAAATGAAAAAAATGGTTAGTGTTTAAAGTTGTGTTAGATCTTAATACCCCTTGTATTAATCACTACCTACATACCAATACTCTAAAGAGGGATCAAACTCCATGTAGCTCTTCCATCTTATGGTGGTGTGTTTGAAATATTGGTGAAATTATGTTGTATTTATATGATTCAACCATGAATTATGAATTTTTTAAGTGTATTAAAACTTATCTCAAGGATACTATGGCTGCAGGGACTTTATTTTTGAAAAAATAGATGGTTTTATCTTAATGTGTAGTTAGTTGTTCTAGTGTTTTTCCATGTGTGAACATCTTGGTGAAAAATGGTTTGAAATTGTGGATTTTTAGTGATCAATTAGTAATTCATTCATATGGGTCTTTATAAACATGCAAACTTACTCATAACATTAATTTTAATTTGAAAAAATAACTATTATTTTGTGGGAAGATGCAGTTGGCATAACTAGATAGGATCGGGGATCGGGAGGGTCCTAATGGTGTGGCCTAATATGAGGAGAAATGATAGTTGAGATAGTAGTATAGAGTAGTCAGGGGATTATATATAGTTATTTTAATGATAAATAGGTATTTTTAAAAATCATTGGTTACTTGAAGGAATGGTTCATCTACATATAAAGTGAAGGAAGGATGGTCAAGGACCATATAATGAGGTTTTAGATAAGTACATATAAGGAGTGGTTATAAATACATTGTTTGAACTTAAATTTTAATTTATGTGTCTAAATTTCCCCCTTTTTATTTTAATAATGT
Organism: Torreya grandis; assembly: GCA_037957365.1. Lineage (NCBI taxonomy): Eukaryota > Viridiplantae > Streptophyta > Pinopsida > Cupressales > Taxaceae > Torreya > Torreya grandis. Next base: position 271,737 of record JARHVA010004829.1, on the reverse strand, counting down.
ATCAAAATTAAAAGTACTATACTAAAACTTAAAGTGTGTACCTAAACTTACCTATGAAAAATAGTCTTGAATGTAGGCCATAATGTTGAATTTTACTTCATGAAGAACTTACAAGGAAACATGTATAAATCAATACTTAAGATATAAATATGAAATAAAATAAAATAAAATAAAACTTTTAGATATAAAATAAATGAATAAATACACTTGATTGGGTACGTGAACCATTATTGTTTTTGGAGCAAAAAGTTGGTGACTAGAGAGGGTGGGACCCTTGGAGATTTATTCTTCATTGAATAACTTGGACTGGATTGTACATTACCCAATCCTCATTGATAGGTGAGTGCGATTAATAACTCAGTGTGTTTGAATCCATCATTACATACCCAAAGTGGTGAAGTAGTTTTGAATCTCTATATGAATTTTAATATATTGTTATGGTGTAAAAAGTAGTGCAAAAATGTGAACCAACTATTACAGATGGAATAAGGTTCATTTATGATTCAAAACTGGTGAATAAGATAGTATTATATGATTTTGTTTTATATAGTGTGAATAATGACATGGATTTCCATTCCATCTATGAAACTAGTGGAAATTTGAGTAAGGAGTAGTCATGTGTTATGAGCATACCTAACCTAATATTTGGGTGTATATGGATTATTAAATTGAGTAATATCATGTTATTTTATAATAAAAAACATGTGTGATAACTTGGAACTTATGACATGCATGATGCCCCAAAATTAAGTAAATCTAAGATAAAACCTAAGGTTTTTTCTAAAAATTATGACTGGGTACATATTGGAAATTGCTCTGTACTAATTGAGATTCAAAAAAATTATGAAAAAATATGTCTTATAATTTTTAGGACAAAATCATGTTATTTTTGACATGGCCAACCTACACCCCTAACTAAATGAAATGATTTTGTTTGAAAGTTATTTATGAGTGATTTCATGTTATAGACTATGATCAACTAGGTAAAACTTGTAAAATTATATCTATGTGTTGTACTATTTGAGTTTAATCTCTAAGATAAGACATTATGCATGACCCATATTTTGAGGTGAGTTATGGAGACTACATAATAAATTAACTCAAAATAAAAAATTATGCGATAAATGTTATGAAATATGTAAACATGATAGTAATGATAATATAGAGGAGCATGTAATCATCATATGTAAACTAAGAAATTTTTTATAATGTAAATGCATTTAAAACAAGCATATACAGTGTCATGTCTAGATATATGTTGGTAATGAAGCATGTAGTGATAAATTGATCAAAATAAAGTATTAGAATTTGAATAAAACTAATCAGGGAGGGATGTGTGATATTGATCATAGAATTAGAAATAAGAAAGATATATGATGTATATCATGGCATAAATATTTGAGCAAAGAGAGTAAATAAATATCATGGATATGACACACATATACAAAGAGTACACACAAATCACATAAAACAAATATTAGAAGGCCAAGGGGAAACATATAAGGGAATATTAAAATATCACTCACATGCATAAAAACATATAATAAGTCTTAGAGCTTCACATAAGGACATGTTCAAATGTCCACAATCAATAATAGTGAGTGCACATAAGACATGAAGAGGGAAATCATGCATGAACATGTGTAATTGATCAACGTAGGTAATTCATAACATTAACATATTTAGTAACTTAAGTATATAGTAAGATAAAAATGTGAATGTAAGAGAGTAATATCGATAGATTTTGCACAATGTAAAGAACTAAAGTATGAAAAAAAAGAGATAACCAAAGAATGATATAACATACAATGAAATTTTTACATGAAATTTTTGAACTATAAACAAGATGAGTATGATAGAATTGGACAACAACACAGTGCACTACTACCTAGGAAGAACACTTGTGTCTATTTACATTTTTTTAGTCTAAGATATTTAAATGACTACAAATGTGTCTATAAATGGCAACCTATATTTTTTTCATTCACTCATGTACACTTTGTAAATCACTTTTGATAAAACTTGGATATATAGATAAATACTAATTATACTAAGCACAAAATAACTGATGCAAATAAACTACATAAATCATGAATAGGTCATGAATTTTTAATTTTTTGTAAATTTTACCATAATGGTATGGTTAACAAAGGTTCTATTCACAAGGAAGGATGCTATTATAAACCCAATATATCATCGAGGGGATGTTTCTATATAGGCCATGTATCATGATAAGCATAATGATCTTTTGAATTATAGTCATAATAATTTTATTGATCCTAAAATTATAGTATGCCATTCTTTCTTCTTTTGTATATGTATATGAAAAACCAATTACTCCATACTATGGGATTGACCTTTCTAGTTTTAATTTAGTAATATGTAATATATCATGTGCCTCTATAGATATTCCACTACTTTTATCTATTTGTATACAAGTTGAACGTATGATTTTATTTTTCTATTTTTCTCTTTATATGTTCCTTTTTTTTAAATTAAGATAACCTTGCCTTATTTATTCAATGATATGTAAACTTTTTAATCAATCAATGTCATGTTTATTTTAACCATGAATCCTCCAAGCACAACATTGTATGCACTTCAATTATAAATAATGTAAAAACTAAGATAACACTCTTTTGAAGCAAATAAAACTCTGATTTGAATATATCCCACACATGTTATAGATGCATTAGTTTTATCTAAGTGTTGAAGCTTATGTCCATTTGATACAATAAATGATAGAGATCATCAATTGTTTTCCTATTAGTTCATAACTTTGGCATTTGTAAATTACTTTCATCTATGTGAGAAGTGGGATTCAAAGGTTCTTGATGTGAGTAAATAAATTTAATTACCTCCTTTGGAACCATACGTGTAACAATAGCTTTTGTAGGTCTTTTTTACTTTTTATCATCTTTTATTAGAAACCCTATCTTAAATATGCTTGCTTTCTTTTGGCAACTTTTGTTCTTGATAATTTTGTAATATTACATTTGTGATAGAATTTCTTTTGTAATTTATCTTTTTCATAATTTTTATTATGTAGTTGTGTTTATTCTAATTTTCCATCATGAATCTTTTCTTGCTCTAAATTATCATTTGGTATCCATACTTCTTGTCTTTGTTATTTTTTTACTAATTCTATTTTTTCCACTTGTTCTACTTTCACTTTTCCATCATGGGTTTCTTGATTTATGTATATGATATAGGATCACCACTATCGATAATAATTTGTATTTTCTTCTCTAAATCTAAAAAACTATTTATATGATGCCCATGCATGCTATGATATATATAATGGTATTTTTATTTCCTTATAGGATGTATAGGTATTCATATCAAGTTCACCAATATTTTTTATCAAATTTGTAAAAATAAAAGCTAATTACCTATATGAAACAAAAATTTTCATAAAATTATAATGTTATAGATATGAAATAAATGACACAAACTAATTTAGAACTTATTATATTTGGAAATATGTTAGAATGTGGAATGACAAAGAAGTACAACTTAGCTAGAACTTTGACTATGCGAGACTAAGATAAAAATTGTGAAACTAAATGGGAGGTTTTGTGATGATGTTCTGAATCAGGAATAATGTTTCACTTGATTTCTAGATAAGGCCATTAGAATCAAACAAGGACATGATACATTGGTTTCCTCAAGGCACACCAATGTTATATAGGGTTTTATGTTTCATTACTGATATGGAAAGTTCACTTTGGATTTTTATTTTATCTAACTATGTGGGAGTTCTTGATCTATTGCAAAAATAATTACATACCATTTTATTCACTTGTAACCCTAGATCAGTAGACTAAAAATGATAAAATTGAAAAATGGGTTAGTGGTTGAATTTGTGATATAATCAACACCCCCTATGTTGATTGTTCTTTACATACCAATACTTCAAAGAGGGATCAAACTTCATGTAGATCTCCCATGTTATAGTGGTTTAAGTGAAATACTAGTGCAATACTAGATGCAAGTGAAATTATGGTGTGATTAAGTTATTAAACCATGACTTGTGACTTTATAGGTGTACTCAAATTTTATCTCATAGATACAAGGGTTGTATGTATTTAGGATTGGGAGAAATAAGAAATTTACTCTCAATGTGAAATTAGAATTATGGTGATTTTCAATGTGTGAGCCTCTTGGATTCAAAATGACTTTAAAATGTGATTTTATAATGATCAATATGGAATTCCTTAGAATAGGGCCTGATAAACATGTAAGATAACCCATTACATTAATTTTAATATGAGAAACTAACATCTCACTTGAACTCTTATTAGACGTTTGCATGCTTTTTTGAATCACTAGTTGAGATATATTTTATTGTAGCTTCCCATTTTGATATGAAATCTTGTTAGGCACAAAAAATTTAGATGGAGATAAAAATACATGATTAACACTAGAATACTATAGATTATTTGAATATATGATATGATTTTCCCATGGTGTGATCTTTAAAACCAAATACTAATTTTGCTTTTGTAATTATTCTATTTAATTTCAAAAAATGATGATTTTATAGTTAAAGGATTCATAAGAACAAACCATATTAGAGGTAAGATCACTGAGAGGGGAGTGCATTAGTGAGCCCAAATAATCCAACTTCAATTCTGATCTTTACAAATACTTAATCAACTACCATAAGTATTCATCAAGCACATACAACATTCATAACAATGAATAAGAGAGACAATGAAAGATCAATCACATAACAAATGCCATACATGGGAAACCCTCTTAGGGATAAAACCCATTAGAACCTATAATTTTACTATTATCCTATAATAATAAGATCCAATTTAGAATAGCTACAACTGATCAAGGAACTAAAATCCCTATTTAGTGAGAGTTTAATCCCACAAGGTTGTACCACACCTATTTAAGTAAGTTTCAATACAAACCAAACCTTTTAGCAAGTTTTACCTTGTAAAAAGGATGAAACCACCTTAGATGCTAAGATTCCATAACAACACCTATGAACACATCCACATATGCACTGATGTCTTCAACACCTAATGATGGACCTCTGATTAATACACTTCACCTTCACTCACACTCAAATAATAAACACACTATTCTATCAATAGAATTATGACCAACAAGTTATATAAATAGTCAAAAATATATTTTACTCTTCAACTCATCCTCAGGGAACTTTACTCCATAAAACACACACAAGCTTCTCTCCAATCTCTCCTTAGTCTCACACATAAAGTCTAGACCCATCATCTTTGGTTTCACTATTTATAGATAAATCTTGATAATCACTACCTTCATCATCCATTAGGCATACCTTAACCCTTAATGCATCTCTCACATGAAGACACAACTTAATAAGATCTTCATGGGTCATCCAGAACATCTATAGGTCACCCTTAAGGAACTATACCTTTTAATAAGGCCCTTGTAGTCCTTATAGGTCTCATGTGAACCCATTCATTCCATTAACACTCCCTCAATAAAAATAAGTACACATGACCACTTTAAAATACTTGGGTCCACTCTTTATTTCCACTTTGACATTCTCAAATGATCACATTTAACTTAGCTCACCTCTACATATTCTCTAACAATTCAAGCACTGACCTGGTACACACAGTCACCATAAACGAACACATAGTCAACTTCTTAAGAATTATTCATACTCAAGCTAGATTGATCACACCTCCAAAATATACATAGAAGATCCTCATGGAGTCTAAAACATGTTCCAATAGCTAATTCATCATGAGACATGAAATCAACATCAATACAAGATTGAATATCCTTCTCATATCACTTGAAGAAAAATCATGAACACATAGTCAAATTTTAGGATAATATCTTTGATTGTACTCACTTTCAGATCTTCAAATCTATATATGTAGATTTATCTTGGAGTCCACTACCACTTTTATTTTTATTTAATGAGAAAATTCATCTTCTATCAAAAGATATGGTCCAAAAACTAGACACTAGTTTTTTTCTTTGTAAATTCAAATATTTAAATACAAAAGGTCATAATTAACCTTCGAACATAATGCTCAAATCCCATGAACTCACTACTCAATTCAAATATGCACCATCAATCTTGCCTAAGATTTAACACATAGAATACCAAATTTAAACATTAAACATTTATCACATTGACCTCATCTCATATAATCTAGGAACTTTGACTCAACATGCTTCATTGATCTATGTGGATCAATAGGGGCTTTAATGATCAACACTCATCATTTGATCAATCTTTATGAATTCCCACTTATCATTAGATCATTATCATGTGACTTTACTTAATAATTAAAAATAATGCACCTACCCTCATCTTGTTTTCTCCTAACTTCTTGGATCAATGTATACCATTGATCTTGCTTGAGCTTTAACACTTTTAAAAATGACTATGGGGGCCCTTTCAATATGCCTAAGTAGCCATTTTTATCCTTAATAGCTTCTTCTACACTTTGACATAGGATCTCAAATTTGGACCAGATGATCTCCTCACATAGGAGAATCAAACCATATGACACATATATCATGAATCCTTCACATGTGTGAGATATATCACCACTAAAGTGTCTTCTCAAAATCTTCTATCACAGAGACAACTATGTCAAAACCTACCTGAGAGGCCAACTTTGAGCAAGCATAACTTTTATCATAATTTAGGAGATGATCTCAAATTTAGCACAAATTATCTATGATCAAAATTGAACAAACCCATATGATCAGATTATCTTGACACATTCACACGTGCAAGATATAAGACCATCAAAATGCTCACTCAGATCTTTCTACCTCATTGTAAAATTGGCTAAGTATGGGAAAACATAGTCAAACTACCTGAGAACCCAAATTTGCATATGCATATCTTTTGACATGCTATATCACATGATCTAATAATTATAAAAAATAAACTAGGCACAAAAATTAACAAAATAATATGATCATTTTATCCTGACACCTCTACATGTGTGAATGCTCACCTCATCAACATGCTTACTCAAATATTTTTGGCCAACTGCAAATTTGGCTAAGTATAGGAAAATAATAAAATCTAACTGAGAAGCTAACTTTTCACCCTCATAACTTTGACTATGCTTCAATGCATGAATTGATATATGGTATATAAAAATTAGGGACTATTATGATCACAACCATATGATAAAATGCCCTTGATTCATTCTTATGTAGCAATGGTGATGTCATTAAACTACCTACTAAGATTTTCTGCCACTGGACCCAAGTGTCTAGATGTAAACTATGATCAAGCAGATGAATTCCACTTATGCACATAAGATCTCAAAGCATAAATAACATATAGGGACCTCTTACACATGTTAAAATCACCATACTCATCCCTAATCCTCTCTAACCATGTCAACACTAAATATCAACCAAGCATACATAAAGCACACAAGAAAAAGCACATTGTACACTTTATCATTATCACTTAGGCTATCAAATCACTTCATCCACTCAATAAGACATCTCCATGACACCACCATGACATCATAATGATAACTCTCCAATAATCCCCCTTTGCCATTGATGTTAATAACCATCATATACAACAATATATAGCTCGCCTTCTCTCTCTTTAAAGCACTCCTTCAATAGGAACTTTCTCCCCAATAGGAAATTTCTCCCCCTTTGACATAATGACAAAATGGGCACAAACTAATCTTGATGAACTAAAAATAATATCAAATAGGAAAGTACCATTTTATAAAGATGATACAAACTCCCCCCTTATTTTGATCCTACTTCTGCTTATCTTAATAACCACCTCTTGCTCCATACCAACACTCTTAAATCAATCACTACAACCAATGAAGAAAGAACACATAAAACCACAAAAATATCATGGAACTTATATGAAATCATAAATGATTCATCTCTATAAATCAATTCTAGCTTAGATAAGATAGAGCATACCTACACTTCTAATTGGAAATATATTTGTTAAGTAGGAACATGACCAATATGGGGATCTACCAAACTCAATTAAGTGATCACTTGTCATAATACACCATGTGAGGTAGGGTTCCAAAGCCTACAGTCTAACACAATCATAAAAAAATCCTAAAGGAGTCCTAAGATTTAATATTTAACCTATGCTAATAAAAAAGAAAGTAAATTTAATCTAGTGTACACCAAATGTTGTGTCACAATAAAGGGGTTAGTAAAGCAATCAAAACATGTATAAGAGAATCTTAATTAATCTAAGTATGAGTAAGACCCTAATAAATGGAATATGAAGAGTAATATTATTTGATCCAATACTTATTATACTTTTATCTATTAAAAAGAGGAGAATAAAGTTAGAATATACTTACCTAAATGTGAACCCATCAAGACTTAATCTCTCCCTTGGCCAAAGGGGCTTCACAAGAGGTTGTTATGGTTTGTAAGGATAACTAATGATGGCTAAAGAATCTAAGACTTATCCACAAGATTATATTCTCCAAATAAGAAACCCTATGTTAAAACTCCTTAAGTAGAATGGTAGAAGAGTATATTGTGAAGAAGTGTAAGTGAATAATAACTTTTGATTACATATATGAAATAATGACAAAATGATCTTGTATTTATAGGTAAATCTTGCCCTAAATCTTGTAAAATTTTTGGTTGTACAAGGTTAGCCATGATCAACCTTGTATATTTTTGTAAATAATTCACTAGGTCTAAGCTAAGTTAGTCAAAAGGCTAACAAACACAAAAAATGTGTACAGGGTCAGCCATGGTCGACCTAGTACAACCAATAATCCAAAAGGGAATTAAGGTGAGAAAGGAGGATGGAAAGAGGAAAATACTATAGGAGTGTGCAAGGGAGGATTAATATCTTAGAGAATGGTTTTAAGAGCTGGTTGGATTGGTAATAATTTGGTAATAAGGGACAATAATCATATAAAGCACCAAAGGTCTACCCACCCCTTTCTTCGTACACCCCTTAAGGCCTAAACTCAAATAGATTAAGTCTTGATGGGTTCCTGAAAGATGTAAAGCATTAGTATTAGATAAAATTTAAAAATATTATGGGTGTATATATGCCCCACTCAAATCTCATCACGTGTCACTAAGGTGTAATAAGGGATGGTGCTTCGAGAAAGGACATACTAACACACAACATTGATGCTAAAAAAAATTATATTATTTTAAAGCATAAAATAACTTAAAGTAAATGATTGAACAGAAAATAACTAAAATTAAAATGTAATTCATACCTTGACTTACTTTTATCATGGTATGGTTGTCTATTGTGTTGTTAGTTTTAATTGTGTAGGGTATAGAGACTGCTTTTGACAAACCCAAGAATACAAAACTAAAGAGCAAAAACAAACAAATGCAAGAAAATCCAAGATAGCTAGTGTTATAAGGATATGATGTACTTGGAAAATTTGGCAAGATGGGGTGATAGGTATTATGTTAGACTGAATGACCTATTCAAACAACAAGAATAAATTGGGTAACTAAAAAGCCAAGGCTATTAAAGATTAAAAAACTCAAACAAGCTATCCTTAAGTAAGAAAGGCAAACTCACCAAGTCAAACCAAGGATACATGTCAAATAGGATGGCAAAAAAAAATTAAATCAATGGTAAAAAGAAGAAATAAAATGGTAAAATAACATTTATGAGTGAGCAGTAATAATCCACATCTCATGCAACAATGGAAAAAAAAGGTGCATAAAAGGGAAAACAACATTGTCAAGTGAGAAGTAACAAGCCAACCTCCCTCAACAATGGAAAAAGGGTAAAAACTCAGGTGTTCATAATATTAGGATAGTAAAATAATTACAAATGGTAAAAGGACAGTGAAGTAATTCTAGAAATGTAAAATCATGGTGTAAACAAAGAAGAATCCATAGTTTCTCAAACATGTTGCTTCACTCTAAGGATTGATAAATCTGAAACAAAGTAGTGCTAATATGTTTTTAAGAAATGAAGAAAAAGGAATTAAAAAAGAAGGGAAAATAGATTTGGAATGAAAATTTGTCTATCAAGGGTTCAAATAAAATAGGTAGAGAGGAGAATGAAGGAAAAACCAAGGTATAAGAACTCTTTATCGAATTCAAGACACTCAAATTAGGTTTGACAAAACAAGAGGACTTTTGACATTAAGGACTCTAAAGAACTTCTCTTAGCCACACAAGTCTTAGGTCAATAAATGGAGTGTAAATATCATCCCATGAAGGTTAAATTAATGAAAAGTAAAATGGACCTACCATTCCACAATGTGTTCCCCATTCTTCAGGACCCTTTACAGAGACATCTATCTACTGAGAAGATTAGTTACTTACATGATAAAGTAGGTAGAACCATAAATTTTGTTAAATTCCTCTATTCTAATCTACTATCCTATCATACTCCAAAAGACCTCAGCTTTATGTGAGGCCAACTATGGAGTTTGAGATTTGATTATAGATAGGAGATGTTCTTTTAATCACATCTTTTAGTGTGATTTTGACTTTTTAGATTTGTATGTTGCCCTTTAGATATTATTGCCTTTTATTTCAAATGATTTAGATTTTATTTTTTTGATGGATTTTTTTATTCCTCTTCCATATGGATTTGGAAAACCAAACATGGGTGCTAAAGATGACTTTCATTTGAATACTTGGGATAAGGTTGTTAAGAGATAGAAACTTCAAAGAGCATGGGGTCTAAGAGTCTCATAAATCTAGGTGAAATAAAAGTGGTATCTTGACTTCAACCTTGTTTTATCCAATGTGGAGATGAAAGGAAGGGGAAATTAAGAGGAATGACACATGGAATAATTTTAATTGCTTCAAAGCACAAAAAATGTGACAAAGGGAAAAGAGGGATCCAACAACAGTAAAATGTGATTCCTTATCAGAATAATGAGGTAAATGGAGGAAAACATGCTAACATAGTTTATTGTGTAAATTTCATCTAGAAAAAGAATCAAAAACTAAGTTGAGAACAATGATCAAGAACATGAAAAGGTGGTAATTTTATGAGGGCCAGGTCCTATCCATAGTCTTACACTACAACTTCATAAAAGAGAAACCCAAGAGGTGCCAACAAGCAAGATGAAAAAATAAAGTGAGATAAGTAAAACTATGGTAATTTTGGGAGAGATGTTGGGTCCTATCTGTGGTCTTACAAAGCAACTCACAAAACAAAAACCCATGGGATGCCAAAACAACATTGGTAAGCAAAAAGTGTGTGAGAAAAATAAGTAAAAGATGGTGGTTCTGTGAGGAATGTTGGGTCCTATCCACAGTCTTACAAAACAAATTACAAAATAAGAACCCAAGGGGTGTGAAAAATAAGAGAAAATGTAAGAATATAAAGAAGACTATGGTACATCAAGAAACCAAAAGACCAAAAAGGGAGGACTAAAGGTTTGTGAAAGGAAGGAACTTGTTGTAGAAGGAGAGACCCATGCTTAAGTAACCTGTCAAAAGTGTTAGATAGATGTAGATAGAAATCATGACAAAAAGAAGGAAATGTTTAGGCAAAATAATTTTTAAGAAATTGAGCATTGGTGGGCTCTTTGAAAACATGGCCTTCATTGGTTTGAAGATGATAGGTGTTTGGAATAAGAATGTCTTTAATTAAATATGGGACCCACAATTTTTAGGTGTATTTACCTTTTTTTATCATGTGTGTAGTTTAATTTAAGGATAATATCACCAAAATTAAAAGTGCAGATTTTAACATGTTTGTTATGTTGCTTGGTAATGCAATCCTTGTATTGGTGGTTATGTTGTAAGACATAAAGATGAGATTCATCAAGTAGATCAAGGGAATGAAGATGAGATTCACACAATTATTCATCATTAATAATACCATGAAGAGATATATGAAGAGAGGGAATCTCAACTTCTAAAGGAAGAACTAACTCAGAACCATAGACTAGAGAAAATGGAGTTTCCCTAATGGTAGTGTGTATGCTAGTCTGATAGGCCCAAAGTGTAAGGTAAATATGAATATTCCAATTCATATGGGTTGCATTAATTATATTTTTTAGAGTTTTTTTTAGAATTTTATTAATGGCCTCAGCTTGACCATTGCATTACAAATGATAAAGCATAAAAAATTTGTGATTGATTTTGAGTTTGTTGCAAAGTTATTTAACATTTTTTTTTAAACTACCACCATTGTAATAAATTATGGTATGGGGAACACCAAATTATTAAATAATTTGATTAATAAAAAATTTGGAAATGATAATATTGGTGACATTAACAAGGGGCATGACTTCAACCCACTTGGTAAAATATTTGGTAGCAGTAATGTTAAATAGATGCCCATGATGGGAGTGAGGAATTTTACCAATGAGATCAAATCCCCATGTGGAAAAAGGCCAAGAACATTTGATATTTTGAAGTTAATCTGGAGGTGATTGGATTAGATCATTATGAATCTAATAAGGATTACACTTTTTAACATATTCAATTGCACCATTTTTGAGAGTAGGCCAAAAGTAACCCATACATAGGAATTTTCATGATGTATTATGTTAATTATAATGACCACCTCAAATTCCCCCATATAATTGTTCAAGAAGAGGAGGGACCTCATCTTTCATAACACAATGGAGTAAGGTACCTTCAACATTGCCATAGTAAAGGATGTTGTGTAAAAATACATACTTGAAATCTTGTTTAAGAATGTGTCTTTTCATGAGAGTATAAATTAGGATGATAAGTTTGGTGTTATAAGAATTTAATGATATATTGGTACCATATGCTTTATTTAATGGTAAAAATATCAATATGATAGATAAGTGAATCTGGTGGTTGAGTAAAAGACTAGGATTTTATTATTTTTATAAGAAAATAAGGATCGGAAAGAACTTGATGTGGATGAAATAGAGAAGTTGAATAGGCAAGAGAATCAACAATGATATTTTGATTTCTATGAATAGGATCAATAGTGAAAGAGATAAAATCCTTAGAAAGAGTGGTTGTAATTTTATGATATGTGATGATGTTTTCACTTTTACATTGATAATCACCACTAACTTGATAACAAATAAGTTGAGAATCACCTAAAACATGAAGGTATTGGATGTATAAATTGAGATTAGCTCTCATGCCTAAGATAAGAGCTTCATATTTGGCCATATTATTGGTGACATCAAAGGTGAAGTAAAAATCTAAAGGAATGATCTTGCCAAGAGGACTTGTGAGAATGCAACATGCCCCAGCACCTTGAAGGAATTTAGCACCATCAAAGTGAAGGGTCAAAGTATCCTCATATAATTCAACATTAATTTCAAGGATTTCCTTGATAAATAATTTTGTTTTAGTATACCAAAGGGAGTGGAAGATTCATCAAGTTGATTGGCTTCAAGATCAGTGGTAAAGCTATGAAAGTAATCTTTGAGAGAAATAGCTTGATTAAGACCTTAAATGTAAAGGATATTGTCATCTACAAGATCATCTTGAAGAGGAAAAGTTGTTGGAATGCAAGTTGTGGTAAGTTTATCATCTATGACTTACCCTCTGACAGATTTTTGAGTGATGATGTGGAGATCAAATTCCATAAGTAAGACCATCTATTTTCCAATTGTATCTCTAGGAAGAAAGGCTTTGGAGAAAAAATGATGAAGGGAGTCAGAATGCACAATGACATAAGTATTTTGGTAAATCATATAGTGGTAAAGATTTTCAATTATAAAATAGATGGCAAAGTAATCATGCTCAATTTTTTTTATAACATGTTTCATAATCAATGAGGCCTCGACTAATATAGTAGATAACATACTCTCTTCCCATATCATCATGTTGGGAAAGCATTGCCCTAAATGAAATAGGTGAGGAAGAAGTATATATAATCAAAGGTTTATCATTATAAGGAGGATGAATTGTGGGTGGATGAAGCAAAGACTTTTTTATGTTATCAAAGGATTTTTGGCATGGATCCATCCATTCTAAAGAGGTATCTTTCTTGAGAAGGGAATTAACGGAGTGAATTCAATATTTCATTTATGGGATAAATCATTTAATTTCCCCAATCTTACCTAAATAAGTATGAATGTCAATAATAGAATGAGGAATGGGCATGTTGATGATAGTACTAATTTTGGAAAGGTCAACATCAATGCCATAGAGAGAGACAAAACATCCTAAACATTTTCTAGATGTGACTCCAAAGACACATTTATCAGGATTGAGTCTAACTTTATATTTAAGGAGATGGTCAAATAATAAAGAAGATGATTTTTATGATGTTTAGATTTAACAATAAGATCATCCACATAGGTTTCAATAATTTTTTTAATGAGATAATGAAAAATGTGAGTAATTTCTCACTTGTAAGTGGCTTTGACATTTTTGAGGCTGAAGGGAATTTTGAATTAGTAATAGGTACCCCGTTCTATGGTGAAAGTAGTCTTATGTTTATCCTTAAGCGTGATATGAATATGATTATATCCTAAGAAACTATCCATAAAAGATAACATTTTGTAACCAATCTTGGAATCAACAATGACATATATTGAAGGTAAGGATAAGTTGTCCTTGGGACAAGCAAGATTAATATTGTATAAATCAATACAAATGTGAATGACCATAGTTAATTTATTCCACACAAGGATAATATTGGAAACCCATTCAGAATAATCCATTTGTTTGATAAATTTAGCATCAAGTAATTTGATAATTTCCTTGTGACATAAAGTTTAAACTTTAAGTGGAAATTTTCATTATTTTTGATACATAAGATTGGCATTAGGATAAGTAGTGATGTTATTCTCCACAATACTAGGGTCAATACCAAGTATGTCCTAGTAGAACCAAACAAAAGCCTCATGATATTTGTCAAAGAATAAGCTAAAATTGTCATGTTTAGTAGGCTATATTTCTCAAAAAACTATAATTGGTCAAGGATGAGATGGTGCACCATATTCAATATGAGTGGTTTATTTGATATCAATGGCATTACCATCTTGAAAGTGATATGGTGTATTGGGTAAGGCAAAAATTGGATTTGTTTTAGGATCAATGCTAGTAATGAAGTTATGAAGAAAGGAGTTTTAGTCTTAAAATTCTTGAGTTTATGATGCTACCAAGGAAGTTGAGGTTCTCAGGGATAAAGTAACTGAAGGATAGATTTATCACTAGGAAAGGTAGGAAGAGGACCATAATAATCAACATCTACTTAAGGATCTATAATTTTATTGCCATGGTGATTAGAGTTAGAGTGTATCTAATGAACATTGGCTACCTTGGCATCCAGTGTAATTATAGGAGTAGAATAATTAGATGGAGTTAAATAGATTGGTGTGTCAATGGATTCAGTGATGGGAGAAGGATTAGATATAATGATTGGATTAAAAGGTGGTAAAGGATGTGTAAAATTTTTCAAATATTTAGAAGGCATAATTTATTCTACCACCTAAGGAGTATTGATAAGAGGAGAATTGATAGGAGATACATGACCCTCAAGATCTAAGGTATGATCCATATAAATGGTATGAACATCCCAATTAAAAACATGAATTTGGTCTAAGGTTTTATGATAATGTTGGACATCCAAGTCTATAGATTGAGTTTGGGACATGATATAGTTGTCATCATATGTTGGAAAAATCATACATGCTTGAGAATCTAGAGAAGTTTTAGAGGATGAAATCTTAATATTACTGAATGTATGAGGAGACATGATGAGAGGATCTTGAAATAATTTATCCACTCCAAAATCATTTCAAGTGAAGGCATCGTTTGGTAAAGAAGGATCATGATCATTACATGGAGGGGGAAAATTGGTAATCTCATCCATGAGAGGAATATGATTTTCTCTCAATAAGAGAGAAAGATGAATCCATTATGAAATGTATGGAGGTAACTTGGTAGTATTTCAAGTATGTTTCAAATCATTGGGCTCATCATTATTGGAATCCATAAGAGTAACTTGTAAATCAGGATTCATGTTGTTGAACTTGGTAAAGGAGCACTATTGATCTTCAGAATAATAAGAACATGATATTATGATTTAGGATTAGGTAGTTTAGTACTCCAAGGGTTAGGATCAACTTCATGATTATATCATTTTTCATTATGCAAGAATTTAGTAAATTAACTATCAAAAGAATTGATGGCCCTCATTTGATGAGTCCATGGATGACCAAAGAGTATGTTATAATATGAAGGAAGATCAAGGACCATAAGCTTAATTTGAATAGTCTTATGTCCAATGGTTAATGGAAGCCAAATACAACCAAGTGGCTTTTGATTAGTCTTATCAAAACCATGAAAATTAAGATGAGTTTTTTTTAAGATGATCCTTGTTATAACCAAGTTATTTTATAAGCTATAAAGATGTGACATTAATACCAAAGCCTTCATCAACTAGAACTTCTTGAATAATGGTATTAATGGCTATTTTGATAAAGAGTGGTGGATCATCAACATAAAAAATAATTTCATCATTGATCATGTCCTCTTTAAGGAATTCAATAGAGGGCTTGGAAGAAGGACACATGATTTTAGTGGTATTGATGTTGGTAGGTTGAGAATCAATGGAAGGTGGTTCTTCATATATGAAAGAAGGATCTTCAATTTCTTAAAGTTGTTGCATAAGGAATTTATGATGATAGGGTGAAGTTCAAACCAAATTCATAAGTTGAATCTTACAAGGCATAGAGTTGAGTTCTTCAAGAAAGTTCCAATGATATTTAGAAGAACCAGCACAATGTTTATAAGGTAAATTAGACTTTGGAGGAATAGATGTGGTTGAAGGATCAGAAGGAAGAAGTTGTTCCTTAGGTGCTTCCAAATTGGGATTAGTGGTGGTGTATCTTTAAGTAATTGTTATCATAAAGATGGATTTTTAGGATGGTAAAGGGATCTTTGTGAGCTAGTTTACGATGATAATTGACCTTATTAGTGTTAACATATTGATAATTGTTAAAGTATTGGTCATAATTGGCATCAATGGCATAAACATTTTTAGAATTTGATTTATTATTTGAAGAGGATTTTTGGTTATTTAAAGTAGAATCCTTCAAAGTTTGAAATTTTTGAAAGGCAGTAGTGTACTCTTGATGATGAAGATTAATCATAAATTCATGGTTGAATGAATCACCAAGCACATAAGAGACAACAATTTTAGTGAACCCTCTACAAGATTCATGAGAATGCCCAATGTCAACATAAAACCAACAAAATATATTAGGATCATACCATTTAGAAGGAGCATTAGGATAGATGAAAGGTTTTGAGGGCAATAAAAATTATTTCATTTGTTGAATCAAAAGAGGTATATGAGAAGGTGAAAGAAGATAATTTTTTACAACTCCTTGTTTGGTTTGTGCAGTATTAATAGTGATAGCATTAGATGTTTGGAAATATCCCTTAAAAAGTTTAGGATTAGGTTTAAATTACTTCATGAGAAAGTCTTGACATTTATCTTGATTATATGCTTCAGTAAGTGTTTGGGGAGAAAAAATTTGAACCTTATATTGGAGAGTGGGAGTTAAAGCAGTGATAAAGAGTTTGAATAGATTATCATTAATCATGTTATGGTCAATTTTATGAGCTAAATATTTCCATATTTTGATAAAGTCATGATTTTATTCAAGGGGAGATTTCTTAGCATTGATGAAGTGGTTAAGACAATTTTTGGGAAGATCATTGTGTTAAAACTCTTTAACCAAAGGATTAACCAAATCTTTAAGTTGCCAAATAGAATATTGGGGAAGTTGATTATACCATTATAATACATCATTGGTAAAAATTTTCACTAATAATTTAGTTATGGTAAATCTATTAATTTTTGATATACTCTTTGTAAAGGTTCCCAAAGGCTTTAAGAAATGAAGCAAGGTCTTTAGTCCCATCATATTTGATAGTTGGATATATGTTACTGATATAATAGATATAATAAATGGGGCTAAAGGATAATTTTTAATTGTTTCAATCATCTTATTATTCATTATGGGTTAAGGAATAACATTGCCTAAGGCATCCCTAAGAGATGGAGGAATGAAATTGGGATTAGCTTGAGGATGCATAGTTGGAGGTTAATTAGCCACGTTGATTAGATGTTGTTGAAGTTGCATCATTTGATGGGTGTTAGAATTTTGCATAATGTTAATCTGTTGGATAACTTGGGATAAATGTTGGGTTATATCAAGAAGTGGGTTTGTGTTTTTAGGAGCACCCCTACATTGGTGTTATGGGGGAGATTTCTAGAAGAAGGATTACTAATGGGATTGTTAATTAAACTTGTATCAATTACTCCCATATTAGTTTGAAAAATTTGAAGATGAGAAGTATCTTGATAAGTAAGGAAGGGATTAGATTCATCAAATTCATCTTGATGTGTTATTTACACCATGTTGCAGGTCAGGGATGAAGGAGGAGAAAAGGTGCCCCAAGAGTGATAGTGCTCTTGGGAGGAAAAGAGAGGGAGAAATGAACATCCCATATAGTCTAAATGGATTCAATATATCTAATAGGATTCTAATAGGAGACTTTATTTTTATTGAAGAGAGAGGATCAAAATGTAAAATTGGAAAAATAGGGAACTAGATTGATGAACGGGGAAAGTAGAAAATAGTATAGGCTCAACTGGGTCAACCAAACAGAAAAAACAAGTCCTAAAAACTGTACAGGGTCAACTGGGTTGATCCAATATAGTAAACAAAGGTAGGAAAAAGAGGTAAAAGGTTTTAAAAATTAAACATGATCGACTGGGTCAATATACTATAGTGAACATGGGTTGAAAAATGTACAAGGTCAACTAGGTTGACCTAGTGCAGTAGATAGGGAAAAAGAAAAATTTGATAATAAGTTATGAGCTAAAAAAAGATAATTTATATAGCTAATCTAATAAAGTAAGAGATGAAGGGAAAAAAATAGTCAATTGGATCAACGTTGGCCAATCTAATTAAATAACACAATACAAATCCTTGCACTAATGTTGGTTAATGCAAGTTTTTGCACACATAATTGATCAAAGAGAAAGTAATTAACTTAAAAAGTAAAGAACTAACTAATTAGTCAACCTAGGATGTTTTATTAGATTATTAAGAAATGATTTTAAGTGTGATAAGAAGTTGGTTGTAAATTAAGAAACTAAATAGCAATCTAAGGATGATTTTAGGTGGTTTGGGTTGAAATGGAATATAGTGGCAATGATACATGCTTGGTATTGGGGCCTACCCCCTCACTTCACACACCATATCAATAAGGGTGTCAGGTGCTTAGCCATAATATATCATTAACCATTCCTTATACTTGACTAGAGTATCAAGTTGTCTTCTCCCTTGGTGATCAAATCCAAGTAATTTGGTCTTGGGTAGACAAATGTTAAAGTTCTTTCTAAGATAATGTGATTTGGCCGTGTGTATAAAATAAAAATAGTGAAATTAAATGGTAAATTAAAAACCCCCTAATTAAACTAAGTGAACTATTTTAAAAATGAAAGCAATAAGAAAATAAAGGTGTGAACTAATTACTATCATGCAGAGATTAATTCCAACTTGAAATAAGGTATAGTTTTTGACACTATATTCACAAAATATAGAACAAGTTTGATAGGGTCAAACCTGTACTATAGAAGTAAGGTCTAAAAATATATCGATTGGCTAAGGTTGACCTAGTTATTTTAGACATCACACAAAACATAGAACTAGGTTGATAAGGTTGATAGGGTCAAACCTATACTATATAAGTAAGGTCTAAAAATGTACAGGTTGTCTAGGGTTGACCTAGTTATTTCAGACAACACACAAAACATAGAACTGGGTCGATAAGGTCGATCTAGTTGACTATGCAGGGGTAGTTTTGAAGACTAAAAAATATGAAAGGAAAGACAATAAAGGAAAGAGACAGATAGATAAAAAATAACATAGGTGTATTAGATATGCAAAGGAGGAATATTACTTATCAATAACCTTGAAGAATGCTAGCAAAACTTGCTTACTGGGTCGACTGGGTCAATTAAGTTGTGCAAGGATCTATTGTAGTAGTCTAAAAATATACAGGGTTGACCTAGTATGTTTTATGGATGCTTGAAAGTGTACAAAGTTGACTAGGTCAACCTAGTAGGTTGAACTATAAGTTTGGAAGTTAAGAAACATGTACTAGGTCATCTTAGTCGATCTAGTTACTTGTTTTTGAAAACCTATGCATAGAGACTAGAACTAGGTTGATAAAGTAGATCCAATGTGATAGATATATGATAAAAATAATTCTAAAAAGAATGAAATAAAGTGAAATAAATCTTGTAAGGTTTAGTTTCACATCAAGTTCACCAAAATGTATGCAATCAAAAATGCATCATATCTATAAATCAATCCTAGCTTGGAGAAGATAGAGCATACCTATACTTCTAATTGGGAATAAATCTATTAAGTGGGAGCATGACGAATATGGAGATCCACTAGACTCGATTAGGGGATCACTTATCACAATACACCATATGAGGTAGGGTTTCAAAGCTTACAGTCTAACACAATCATGTAACAACCCTAAAAGAGTCCTAAGGTTTAATATTTCACCTATGTTAATAAACAAGAAATTAAATCTAATTTAGTGTACAAAAAATCTTGTGTCATAATAAAGGGGTTGGTAAAGCAATAAAAACATGTATAAGATAATCTTAATTAAGCTAGGTATGAGTAAGACCCTAATACATGGAATATGAAGAGTAATATTATTTGAGCCAAAACTTATGCTACTTTTATCTACTAAAGAAAGGAGAACAAAGTTAGAATATACTTACCTGAATGTGAACCCATAGATACTCAATCTATCCCTTGGATGAAGGGGATTTTCAAGAGCTTATTGTGGTTTGTAAGGATAACTAAGAAAGGCCAAAGCATCCAAGACTTATCCACAAGACTAGATTTTCTAGATAAAAAACCCTAAGCTAAGACTCCTCAAGTACAATGGTAAAAGAGAAAATTATGAAGAATCATGAGTGAATAATAACTCTTGACTACATATATGAAATAACGATGAAATGATCTTGTATTTATAGGTAGATATTGCCCTAAATCCTCCTGAAAAAATTGGTTGTATAGGGTCAACCATAGTCGACCCTATATGTTTTCAAGAATAATTCATTAGGTCTGAGCTAGGTCATCCAAAAGGTTAATAAACACAAAAATTGAAAAATACCCTAAAATATATAGGGTCAACCATGGTCAACCCTATACAACTGATAGTCCAATAGGGAATTAAGGTGAGAAAAGGAGGATGGAAAGAGGAAAAAACTAGAGTGAAAGGGAGGAGTAATAGCTTAGGGAATGGTTTTAAGAGATGGTTGGCTTGGTGATAATGTGTTAATAAGGGACAAAAACCTTGAAAATCACCAAAGGTTTTCACACCCCTTTCTCAGTGTACCCTTTAGGGTGTGCACATAGAGAGATTGAGTCTCAAGGGGTTCTTACAAGATGTAATGCATCAGTATTTGATAAAAGTTAAATATATGTGTATATGTAACTCACCAAGAAACATCTGAGAGGGACTCCCTCTAATATCACTAATCAATTTCACCTTCTAATCATCTTTAGATCTCCACACACCATGAAGAACCACCATGCATGCTTACTAGCCTTCTTTCTCAAGACACTTCCATGACCACAAAATCTGCATGTACACTATAAAAAATAGGAAAAATGAACTAAAACAAGGTAATAACATACCTTCATATACTCATACCTTTCTATTTTGGAGAAACTGAACAAAAAACATTCTTCTTCAAACTAGGCATGTTTAGCTTCCTTGTAACCCTACCTGAAACTTGTAGAGCCCAAAATTTTTAGTAGACACATCTTCAAGATCTAAAACTTCATATATGTATCACTCTCATATTAACCCTAAATCACACAAATTTTCATCACTAATCCCATCATCTACAACATACTTCTTTTACAAACTTATTAGCTAATTAGCCCTCCATATAGACAAAAAATTGAATAATTTGAGAAACACAAACCTTAAATTATCTATGAATATTTATCTTACCACCCATTTAGTCCATTCAACATATTAATAATCCTAAAACCTCAATTCATAAGGCAACCCACTTTTCTATCAAAGCCTAAAACCCTAGAAACTCAAAGCAAATAGGTCAACAAAAATCCTTCTGGTCAATGCACATCTCTAAAACTTATTTCACACCTAGAGAAACCATCACACACTTATGGACCAAAATTTTATCTTCCATACCTTTAGTAACCCATACATCCTATAACCCATTTTAGGCCTGCCTTCCCTTAAACCAAAAATAGAGAAAATCAAGAACACTCAAAAATCTCCAATTGGCACATACATACCTTCAAACTTAAAAAATACCTAGAGCACACCAAAATTAAATTCATATACCCTTATAATCACCAAATAATTCTTTACATGTACATCAATCTCATTAATCCACTTGGACCCACCTATTTTGACTCTTTACTACAACTCCTTCACAAACCTCTAAAACAGGTTCATGAACTTGTTACTCTCCCTTAACCAAATACCTTCTCTAATTGGCATTATCATATTGAGTACACATACTTTGTTATCCATTTAAATGAGTTTATTAATAATCATAGATAGAGACACCTTTTATACTTTAATGCTCTAAAATAAAAACAACTCCTCATATTCCATCTCCTCCTTGCTCATCTAATATTTGTAGTTCTTCTTCTTCTTCTTCTTCTTTGGCTTATGATAAACAACTTCCTCATACAATACAACATTCTCCTTTTCTTCTATGATTTAATTAACAATACATGGAGACAATACATATTCATTGCATACCTTTTCATCTAAAGAATCTTCCTTATAGCTTAGAACCTCATCATTAGGCACAAATAATTGATGTTTTTTACATGATACATGCTTAACAATAGTAAGATGTTCACTTGGATCCATACATACCTCAAGAATGGGTTTAATCATCACCTTGGTCTTCTCCTTATGATCGATTTCTTCATTCTCAACATGAGCAAATAATAAGACCTCTTGGTACTCTTCAACTTTTGAAGCATTCTCCACCATAGCAAATAGATTACTTGGACCTGTAGTCTCATCATGACTCACACTTGTCACCTTTGGATTCCATGTGTTAACTTTCCTTCTTTCTTAAACTCTAGGAGCCTAATTAAATCTATTCTATCTTGTAGGCCTTTTCTTTCAAAACCTAGCAATGTGACCTCTCTATTCACAATTTAGGCACACCATACCTTTTGCAAGAAACATATCTTGCCTTACCATATTTGGATAGAAATTTGAAACATGTCCTATGTCATGACAATTAAAGCACTTAACTCTATTCATAAATTTTCACTGATGACCCCATCATAGTTCTCTATAAACTCATTTCTAACAGGTCTCTTGCATTCTCTAGCCCTATGATCGAATTGACTACATGTGTACTAGTAACCATTGAATCTTGCATACCTCATGACATTTGGTTGTTTGATCTAATTTTTATTCATTATGACAATACCTTTAGCTTTTGTCTAATGATTTGTATTAAAGTTAAGATTTTCCTTATTCACATTAGTCTTCATCTTGTCTTGAGTAACATTCTTTTATTCTCCTTCATATCCAAGACTAGTTCTATCACTAGCATGATTTTGACCACTTAGAATGTTGTATAGATCACATGAGCTCTTTTCAAATCTCACAAATGTCTTCACTTTACTAGTTATCTTTTCTAGCTTATATTTCAAAGATTCATTTTTAGAAACATACCTTGAACATTCATCCTTTTTAGCTTTTAGGCTTGTAGATAGAATTTATAATTAACAACTAAGATGCTTGATCATATCTTCATGCTCCTTGGAATATTCATTCAATCTTGCCTCATACACATTGAATTTCTCCTTAGAGTCCTTGAGCTTTTATTTCATCTTCTTATTGATTTTATTTTCAATCTTTAGTTCTTCAAGAGCATTCAACAAAATAGTCTCACAATCCACCTCATCCTCATCATTCTCTGAATCACTCCAAGTAGACACCTTCTGATATGAGAAACTTCCTTCCTCAGCCATGAATAAGGCTTCATCTTCATTAGTACCATCATTTTCATGATCATATTTTGAGTCACTATCTTCACTCTCATCTAATGAGCTACAATCTTCTTTGGTGTAAATATTCTTCTTGTTCTTGAATGACCTCTTCTTGTTGTTATGCTTTCTAAAATCTTTCTTATTATATGTCTTATTATCATCATATTGGCCTTCATCATGCTCTTTATCATCTTTATTTTCATGTTTATGAGGAAAATTATGAGAAAAATGTCCTATCTCTCCATAGTTGAAACATGTGAAGGGTAGTTTACCTTTATACTTCACTAAGCTAATGTTAAATTTCTTAGTAATCAAAATAATTAGTTCATAATTATCAATATCATATATGTCATCCTATTTATATTTATTACCTTGGAACTTATTCTTAGGATTCATCTTTGTCTTGAATGTTACTTCTTTCTTCAGTGGTATATCATCATTCTTCCTCATCTCATAGGCAGTAAGGGTGCCATGCAATTGATCCATCTTCAACTGAGTAAGGTCATGACTCTATTCTATAACATATAATTTCATATCAAACTTGGGGGATATGGACCTTAATACATTTTTAAAAATAGTAGTCTCTTCAATATTTTCTTTAAGACCTCTGATGATGTTCACAATCTCATTAACTCTCTATAGAAAGGATGCCATAGTATCTTCTTCATTCATTTTGAGACTTTCAAATTGCCTTCTATGAGTCTATAACTTAGTAGACTTAACCTTTGAATACCCTTCAAAAACATCCTTCAATTTATCCCATATTTCATAGGTAGAAGTGTAATGAATTACTTGGTGAGTTTAGTTTCTATAAGACCACAACTGATGGCATTCATTGCCTTATAGTTGTTTTCAAACAAATTCTTATATGCAACACTAGATGGAGGAGTAATAGGAGCCACATAACCATCCAAGATAAATTTCTATACATAAAACCCTAGGGACATAATGTAGATCCTCATCCTAGCCCTTCAAAATGCATAATTATATCCATTGAACATCAGTGCTTGCTTAGTAGAGAAACCACCTTACACATTCTGACTAGACATTGTAGCTGGGATCACCTTCAAGCTATCAAGATTTTACCAAAGGACCTCACTATGATACCAATTTTTATAGGTAAAATCACTAAAAAGTGGGGGAGTGAATCAATGAGCCCAAATAATCCAACATTAATTATGATCTTTACAAATACTTAATTAGCTACCACAAACATTCATGAAGCACATACAACATTCATAACAATGATCAAGAGAGATAATGCAATATCAATCACATAACACATGACATACATATGAAACCCTCTTGGGGAATAAAACTCACTAAAAACTATAAGTGGAATATTGTCTGATAAAAACAAGATCCAATTTAGACCAATTATAATTGATCTTGGAACTAAAATCCCTATTTAGTGAGACTCTAATCCCACAAGGTGATACCACACCTGTCTAATTGAGCTACAACCAAAACCATACCTTTTAGCAAGTTTCAAATTACAATGAGGCTACAACCATCTTATATGTTGAGCTATCATAATAACACCTATGATCACATCCACCTATGCACTAATGTCTTCAACACCTGATGATGGACCTTTGATTAACACACTTCACCTTCACTCACACTCAAATAGCAAACACACTATTCTACCAACATAATAATGACCAATAAGTCATATAAATAGTCAATAATATATTATGCTCTTCAACTCATCCTCATGGCACTTCACTCCATAAAGCACACATAAACCTCTCTACAATCTCTCCTTAATCTCACACACAAAGTCTAGAACCCATTATATTTGGCTACACTATTTATAGAGCAATCTTGATAATCACTACCTTGGTTGGCCATTAGGCATGAATTATCCCCTAAGGCATCTCTCACATGAAGACATAGATCAATACAATATTCATGGATTTTTAATAGCATTTATGGGTCACCCTTAAAGAACTAAACCTTTTCATAAGGCCCTTGTAGCCGTTATAGGTCTCATTTGAACCCATTCACTCCTTTAACACTCCCTTGAGCAAAAAAAGAACATAGAGCCACTTTAAAATACATGGGTCCACTCCTTATGTCTATTTAAACATTCTCAAAATCTCATAGTCAACTTATCTCACCTCTACGTATGCTTAAATAACTCAAACACTAACCTGGTACACATAGTCACCATGAATGAACATAGTCAACTTCTTAAGAATTTTTCATACTCAAGATATATTGATTACACCTCTAAAATTTACATATAGAATTCTCATGGAGCATACATCATGTTCCAATATATAATTCATCATGAGACATCAAAACAACATTAGTAAAAGCTCAAATATCCTTCTTGAGTCACTTTTAGATTAAGCATGAATACATAGTTAAATTATAAACTCAATATATTTGACTATAATCACTTTTAGATATTCAAATATATATATCTAGATTAACCTTGGATTCTTCTACCACTTTTCTTTTTATTTCATGAGCAAATCCATATTCTGTCAAAATATATATTCTAAAAAATAGACACTAGTTTTTTCTTTATAAATTCAAATATTCAAATACAAACGGTCACAGTTAACCTTCAAACACAATGCTTTAATCTCAAGAACTCGCTGCTCAGATCAAATATGCATCATCAATCTTTCTTGAGATATAATACATATACCACCAAAGCTAAATGTTAAACATCTATCACATTGACCTCATCTCATACAATCTGGGAACTTTAACTCAATGCACTTCGTCGATCTCTATGGATCAATCAGGTCTTTAATGATCAATGCTCACCATTAAATTAATTTGTATGAATGCTCACTTTCCATTGGATCATTATCTTGTACCTTTTCTTAGTCATTAAACATTTTTAACCTATCCTCATTTTTCTCCCTCTTAAATTATTGGAGAAACGTGCACTTTTGATCTTGCTCGAGCTTTAACACTTTAAAAAATGACTAAGTATGGGGACCCTTTCAATATGCTTGAGTAGCCATTTTCAATCCTTAATAAACTATTGTGTGCTTTGATGTAGGATCTAAAATTTAGACTAGATGATCTACTCATATAGGATAATATAACCATGTGACACATAACTCATGAATCCTTTAAATGTGTGAGATATATCACCATTAAAGTATCTTCTCAAAATCTTCTATCACAGAGCCAACTATGTAAAAACCTGCCTAAGAGGCCAAATTTGAGAAATTATAACTATTACTACACTGCAATGGATGATATAAAATATAACAAAAATCATCTATGCTCAAAAATAAACAAACACATATGATCAAATTATCTTGACACCGTCACACATGAAAGATATAACACCATAAAAATGCTCACTCGACTCTTTCTACCTCATAAAATTGGTTATGGGAAAACACAATCAAATTGCCTAGGATCCCAACTTTGTATATGTATATATTTTGACACACTATATTACATGATCTAAAAATTAGTGAAAATAAACTAGGCACAAAAATGAACAAACCCATATGATCATTTTATCTTGACACCTCCACATGTGCAAATGTTGACCTCATCAACATGCTTACTCAGCTCTTTTTGGCCAATTGCAAATTTGGCTAAGTATGGAAAAATAATGAAATGCATGACTTTAGATCTAATACATAACAACTAGGGACTAATATGATCATAAAAATATGATCACATCCCCTTGACTCATTCTTATTTGGTAATGGTGACATCATCAAATTGCCTACTTAGATTTTCTACCACTAGACCCAAAGTGTCTAGATGAAAACTATGATCAACCAGATGAATTCCATTTATACACACAAGCTATCCAATAATAGATAACATCTTAGGGACCTCTTTCACATGCTCAAATCACCATACTCATTCCTGATCCTCTCTAACCATGTCAACACTGAAGATCAACCAAGCATACATAAAGCACATAAAAACAAGCATATTGTACACTTTGTCATTGTCACTTAGGCTATCAAAGCACTTCATCCACTCAATATGACATCTCTATAACACAACCATGAAATCATCATGGCAACTCTCCAACAAATCCTAGGTTGTTTTGAATGATAAATAGGGACATTTTGAGATTATTATTTTCTTTTATGAATGGATCATTCACATAAAAAGTGAAGGATGGTTAAGGACCGTGGTGTGAGGCTTGAGCTAAGTGCATATAAGGAGTGGTCATAAGTACATTTTTTTAGCTTAAATGTTAATCTACATGTCTATACTATTTAAATTTATTATTCTAAATGTTATGCAAAGTATGTCATAGTATTATTTTTCTAAGGCACTAAAAACTTAGAGATCATACATTCCATTCCTACCTCTTTCTTCTTTTAACCAAAAATATAATTTCTTATATTTATAATGAAATATGTATTTTATGGTGGAATATGCATTATTTTTAGATACATAAGTTTGTAATGAAAAATAATTTTGAGTGGATATATAAGACATTTTATTAATGCACAACATAGTGTCAGTAGTACTTGACATCTTGGTCTTACTTTGACCTTCACAGTGGGAAGTCTAAGTTTGAGCACCATGGTGTAGATACCTAATTTTTGTGCAAGGATTATTATTGTAAAAATATATATTTTGTGCTTAATGATCATTGATATAAATTATGTAGTTATTGTAACTTTTCCTTGTGTTTTTACTTCTCCTTTATTCTCCATGTGGTCCCATTCTTTTTTATTTATTTTATCTTCTCTCTCCTTTATGTTTCTCTATGCTTGGATATCTACATCCTTTATTTCCTTTGTTATTTTTATGTTTTGACCCTTTTTTATGGTATTTTAAAGTGGTTTGACCTCTTTTGCCAATATATGAAAGCATTCCCTTTTTCTTGTGTGGGCCTTTTGGCCCTTATTCCCTCTTTATCTATTATTTGGACATGTGTTTATTGACTTTTCATCGATTCTTGATTCAGACTACATTCAAATAGGTCCTTTAATAGAATTTGAGATATATATATATATATATATGTATATATATATATATATATATATATGTATATATATGTATATATATATATATATATATGTATATATATATATATATATATGTATATATATATATGTATATATATATGTATATATATATATATATATGTATATATATATGTATATATATATATATGTATATATATATATGTATATATATATATATATATGTATATATATATATTCCTAAGGCATTTACATAACAAGTATCAAGGTACCATACAATTATTGGGCTCATTAATACTTTCATGTGATTTTAAGGGTTTATATTTCTACTATACTTTTACCATAAGAGAACCTACATGAAAGTTCATACTAGTTGAATTTTATTATCACAGGGAGAGAAGATGGAAGCTTTTATTCACTCATTAGGATGGGATATTCACACACACTAAAACTAAATTAAGCCATTATTTAACATGTGTATGTAGATACAACTCTCATGGGAGCTTGGGCCAATAAATCTCACACATATATTTTTATATTATATATTTTGTAAGGTCTTGTGACAAACTAGGTTTACATTGAAGGAAGATAAGATTATGATATTTTTATGTTGATTTCAAAATATACAAGAGGCTTATATGCATCTTATACTATCACAAGATTCCAAGATATTTTATATTGGTAGGATCAATAAAGCCATATTTGTACTAGGATTTCACATTCAAAAGAAAATATAATTTTTGATAATGGTATAAATTTGTTAACCCTTTTTGGTGTTGTATGAAATTCATCATTAATAGAAAACATAGTTATATTATGAGATTCATTCTACAAAATTATATAACATTATTCTCTATATTTTGAGCATTTTTAAAAATATAGGTAAGTTAAAAAAATGTATTCCTATATATTTATATATACCTTTCATTTAAAATTATCATTTTTAATTTAATATATTTTTAGTCTCTTAATTTTAGAACTAGGTAGATGTGATTTATTATAAGTTATTATATTTATCTTAATTTACTGTGTCATAGTTTTACATAATTGGCATGGTGTTTTGAGCACTTGTGACCCAGTTTTGTAAAATGCCTAATTTTAATGTTGTAGTTTCATGTCATCAATACCACTAGATAAAAAAAGTAATATTATGTGGTCTAGATGGCCATTATAATTTAATTAGATGGGACAGATTAAAAAACTCAATTGTCTTGAGTATACTGATAACTTTGAGATTATGTTTGATGTAGTGCCAATTTTCAATAGGTTATAGTAATTTTATGTTAGTTTTGATTGGGTTAAAATTATTCATTTTATTTATTGATACCATTGATGAGGATTAGATCCATTATCTAGTGGTATTTGTGTTGCTAAGAATACTCATCTTGACTAATATGTGTCGAAGGTTGTTTTAATTAGTCTTTGGGAGGTTATACGTGAGAGGGATGATATTTCCATAGTCTATGAAGTAATTGTAAATATGATTAGAATAAACCATGGGATATTTATACATTATTGAAAGGTGTTATAAGCACAAGAAGTTTTGTTAAGTGGTGTAATTACAAGTAAAACAATTTTTTTTAAGTTATTAGAGTTATTTATAATAATGAAATATGATCCCTACTTTTGGTACATAATTTTAGTCAATATAAAGATCAATGTGAGTAGGAATTGTTGATGATGTTCATACTACATGTACATATACATGGATAAAAGGGATGGTGCATGAGGAAAAAATATTATCATCATGTCAAGTAGTGTCAAGAGGTTTCATGGATTATATTAGGAATATGGAATAAGAGGTTAGGCTACTAGGATTGCAGTATATATGTAACCATAAATCGATTACTTCTAGAGTATAATTGGTTACTTAGACTATAAAAATTTTAGTAGACATATAAACATAAATTAATTAGTGCTATAGTACAATTGGTCAGCTAAAAAGTTATAACATTTTTGCTAAATAACTTTATATTTTTATTTCTCTAGATGATTATTGTTAGCCATTTTTGGATCAAGGGAGGCTTGTTATGTTTTTAATCCATTAATGGTCAGGTTATAAATTAATAAAAATATTATTTTGGTGTTTGTAATAATTTTTTTGGGAATGCATATCATAGATTCAACCCCCTTATTTATTTAAGTTAGGAATATTTATAATTATATGTTACTATTGTTAATTGAGTGGTTAGTTATATAGTTAGGAAGTTGGGTCTTATAGTGTGTTTTATTATATAAACACACAATATATTGGTTTCAAATGTGATTGTGAGTCTACTCTAAAATTGTGTATATTTTTGTGATTATCATGTAAATATTTTCAAAATTAATGAACTCACATGGTAGTGAGCCAATTCTTCAATTTAAAAAAAAAATTGTATATCATACTATAAGATCTTTGAGTTTTTCATTTTATGAGATACACCTTATTCCAAAGCATAATTATGTTGATATGATAATTAATTTATCTCATATTGAATTAGATGGTGTAGACATCAAATACTGTAACAAGATTCTTGAGCTTAGTGTCTTATCCTTAATTTACCTTATTTTAAAAAATTATAAATTTTAGCCTATTTCTAGGACAATCTCAGATCCACATAGGTCTAAACTTGGTCCATTGAGCCTATAAAGCACCTAAAAACTTGTAAAAATGGTACATGTTAACATATTTATATTATTACTCATTATTAGCTATCCTTGCTTCAAAAATAGAGCTTGATTATTATCTAGTATAAATTTATGTACTATATAGGTCTAGTTGGGAAAAACTTGTGCACTATATGGGCTTATTTCATTTAGATATGTAGGCCCATTTGTAATTTTTAATTAATCATGGGCCTTTAAATTTGCCTCTATATATTTAAAAAGGAACCTAGGGTGCAAAATTTATCCTAGAAAAAATTTAAAACCATAATATTATGGGAGAGATACACATCACAAAAATAAAATACTTCAATATAAGTCACACCAAAGGTCAAACCTAGAGCCAAGCATAAAATCCTTCATAATTGTAACATTATCATTTTATCTTGGTCTCTAATTATTTCCATTGTGTTAAAGGATGGTATTATACTACATTATTTGCATTATCACTCCTCTAGAATAGGAGGTTCAAAACCCTCACTTGAGATATTCCATAAATATACTAATAAAACTACATGGAAGTATAATTTCATACACATGGGATATGTAATTTGTAAATCTACTTTGGTAGTTGTTTGAATCCATTATTTTTATTTGTTTTTGGAGTGTCAAGCTAGGTCAAGGATGATATTCTTATATTTTTCACATTTTAATTGGTATATTTGTGAATTAAGAACATAGGCATAAAAAGACGCTGATAACACATAAGTGATAGACAAATTAACATGTGAAAACATAGTAGGATGAATATGACCACAGAGAGACAAACACAACCAAAATGAGATTGTCCAAAAAAATTATATATAGATATCACTCACACATTTCATGGGTATATTTAATATCATTTAAAAAAAATTCAAGATCATGTTGCATATAATTAGTCTATAGTCTCAAATTTATATAATAGTAAATAGGTGTGATCATTCCTTATCCCTTTGTCATTTACATTTATTATCTTAGTTTTATTATGATACTTGACTTATTTATATTTTTAACCTATCTACCTTCCAAAAAGTGGTGCTTACATATTAAACACTAAAATACACTTTTTATCCTATGTTGCTTAGGGTTTTATTATAATGTCTCATTATCATATTAATGTTATAACAAACCAAAAGTATATGCCCCACAATAACATCATCCCTACTCCTCGATGTTTACAAAATAAGGTAAAAAAATTATCTTTCTCTAGAATTTAAATTAACAAAAAAATAACTCAATAAATATATTTAAAAATGAATTAACTAATGTTTATATCCTTTATTTTTGTTGCATGAATATTTTGTCACCAGCTGACTGATGTCAAAATAAGTGCATCAACCACAGCATAAGGATATTTATATAGAAAATCAGATCTGGTGACCACAGCTAGATTGGGACAAATCTCTCCTCTCAATAAGGGGAGGTTCCCTATAAACTATTATATACTATAGATATGCTGAAAATACACTTAGGGGTGAAATCATACCATCCATCTCTCTTTTTTTAGAGATATGTTCATAGAGCAGAGGAGAATTTTGGTGTAGCTACTGAAAAGATCAAATTCGTTACTCTACTTTTCCATTACATTGATGTTTTGGCCTATTCATATGATGATTTGAAACCTCTGAGTCTTGAAGAAATCAAGCACAAAATTCCTCTCAACATTGGGTCATTGCCTCACACACAGAAGCAAAGGCAGTACAACCCCAAGATATCAAGCATGATTTTGTCTGAGATACAAATAATGCTAAATACAAGGATTATTTTCCCAATCCATCATTCCACCTGGATTGTGAATATAGTCCCTATAATAAATAAGAATGGAGAAATTTGCCTGTGTTGATTTCAAAAATCTAAATCAGTCATCTTTAAAAGACAACTATCCCCTGCCCATCATGGATCAGTTGCTATAGACAGTGACTAGCACTAAGATGTTATCAATGCTAGATGGTTTTTTGGGATATAATCAAGTAGAAGTTATGAAGTAGACCAGCATAAGACCACTTTCACAACACCTTGGGGCACCTTGGCATATCACAAAATACCTTTTGGCTTGATCAATGTTGGTGCCACTTTCTAAAGAGCCATGGATCTTGCTTTCAGAGATGAAATGGGTAAGTTCATTATGGTATACCTTGATGATTTGATAGTCTTCTCTAAGAATCATCTTGATCATGTGCATCATCTACAACAAGTGCTAGAGTGATGAAGGTAGAATGGTATTTATCTTAATCCCAAGAAGCCAATTTTTGGGTTACTGAAGGTAAACTTCTCGATCACACTATGTCCTAAGAAGGCATAAAGATCAACCCAAAAAAGGTCAAATCCATTCAAGAGCTTGCTCTTCCTACCAGTAAGACTATAGTTCACTCTTTCTTTAGAAAGGTGAACTTCTTGCAAAGATTCATTCCTAAATTCATAGAGAAGACTCACCATATTATCAATATGATGAAGGGCAAATCCACTTTTAGTTGGACTAAAGAAGGCACATCAGCATTTTGATATATCAAGGAAGTTATCACCCATGCCCCAATTTTAGTTTATCCTAATTACACCAAAGACTTCATGATTTATAGCTATGCTTCTGAACATATGCTTTCATCCATCTTAGTTCAATAGAACAAAGAAGGTGTGGAATCTCCCATATCTTTCATGAGTTATCCTCTCAAAGTTCATGAGATAAAGTATTCAATCATGGAGAAGCATGCCTATGCTATGGTGAAGGTGGTAAAACACTTCCATTTTTACATCTTGAACTCACACACTATTACTTTAGTTCCTGATACAATAGTCAAGTCCATACTAACTTAACAAGAGTTTGGAACAAAAAGGGGAAATTGGATTACCAAAATCTAGGAGTTTGATCTTCTTATCAAACCTACAAAGCTTGTGTGAGGAAGGCATCTCTACCAATTAATTACTGATAACATACCAAAAGAAGTAGCTTATGAAGAAATGGGAGTTGAAGATGCACCAATAGTTCTCTTTATCACCACTAAGAATGAGTGGTATTCAAATATTGCTCATTTCCTTACCTATGGTAAGTGTCTTACTCACCTGTCTTGTAAAGAAAAGAGGACTATTAAGTTGAAAGCTGCCAACTTTGTCCTATCAGATAACGGTCTGTATAAGAGGAACCTTGATGGGGTATTCCTTTACTACATGTATAAAGTATAGTAGAAAAAAAATTTCCACAATTTGGCTTGTGGAGGACATTTTTTTGTACATGTGACTACCCATAAGATTCTATGAGCTAGGTATTATTAGCCTACTCTATTTTGAGATTTATACGCTTGGGTGTGGAGATGCGAGATGTGTCAATAGTTATTAGCAAACCCAAGCTGGCTAAATTACCTCTCAAGCTTGTGGTGATAGAAGAGCTATTTTAGCAATGGGGGATTAATTTTATTGGTGTTGTAATCCATCCTCGAGTGTTGGACATGATTGTGTCCTCACAACCACATATTACTTTATCAAGTGGGTGGAAGCCATTCTAGTCAAGCATGCTACTTCAAAAGTAGTGTGTAATTTCCTCAAGGAAAACATCATTTCCAAGTTTAGAGTCCCAACCGAGATTGTAATAGATAATGCAACCTATTTCTCTTCTCATGAGATTACCCAGTTCTATTACTCTTATGGGATTATTCTCTCCCATTCTTTTGACTATTATTGACAAGGAAATGGTCAAGTAGAATCAAGCAACAAAAACTTGGTGACCATTATTAGGAAGTTGGTAGATGACAATCAGAGAACCTGGCATAAAGCATTGCTTGATGCTTTATGGGCAAAGAAAATTACACCCAAGAGGGAAATTGGTATGTCCCCATTTCAACTAATGTATGGTCTTAATGCAAAGATACCAATCACCCTAGAATTACCAACATTAAAGTTAGCAAAGGTAGTGGAAGATTCAACTTTTGAAAATTCCATTGATAAAAGGATCATGTGCTTGACTAAGATTAATGAGCAATGAACTATGGTGGTGGACCAAATTGTTGTGCATCAAAGTCTGGTAAAGAGACTCTTTGACCAAAAAGTAAGGATCCATTATTTTCAGGTTGGAGATCAAGTCTTGTTGTGGAACAAGAGGATAGAACCAAAAGGAATGCATGGAAAATTTGATTCCTTATGGAGAGGCCCATTTGCCATTCATCATTTAAATGGTGAAAATAATTTCTTACTGAAACATCAAGATGGAACACCATTTACTCTGCCTCACAGTGGGCAGCATCTGAAGCACTTTAATCCTTGAAGTATTAGATAAGTTTAGTTATACATATATACATTTGTATAGTCTTTCTTTGTTTTGTGTTTTTTTCATTCATTTTTGGCACCATTGGTTTTTGGCACCTTTATTTTTGGGTAAGCATGAATCTATAGCCCAATGGCATAGATGAAGGCACTAAGATTCTAGTTCCTACTCCCTTCGATTACTTCAATTTCAATCGATGGAAGTTCCTCAACTAGAGCTAGTTGTTGTTCCCAAAATCTATCACTTGTTTTTGTGGGGAACATACCAACCATTTTGGTCTTGCAAACCAAAATTATCTCTTTTCTTTCTCAAAAATATTCTGGGTAGTTAAGTTTTTCCAATATTCAAGCCTTTCTAGCTAAGGAAGTCACAAGTTCAACATGCAAGCTTTCTTCAAAGGAAATTCAAAACACTTAAGGCTTTTCCTTAGTGTTTTGAGGATGGTTCGACACCAAAGTTCAATCAAAAGAATAATGGTGGGCTTCAAAAAAATAGATTGAACCACTTTGAACCATTCAACCATTGAACCCCACATCTGCAAGGTTCATAGGTTTAACAAGTTCAAAGGTTAAAAGACTTGGGTGGACCTAAAGAATAAAAGGAGTTGAAAAGATAAGGATGAACCATTAAACTGTTGAACCTTGAACTAAAATGGTTCAAATGTTCAATGAGTTTAATAAGTTTGATAGACTTAGAGAATAAAAGGCTTCAAAGAAAGAGAATGAATCGTTGAACCATTGAACTTGGAACTGAAATTGTTCAA
Source organism: Torreya grandis (assembly GCA_037957365.1). Lineage (NCBI taxonomy): Eukaryota > Viridiplantae > Streptophyta > Pinopsida > Cupressales > Taxaceae > Torreya > Torreya grandis. Next base: position 235,155 of record JARHVA010004829.1, on the reverse strand, counting down.
AGGTTCAAAGAGTTCAAAGTTTGAATGGAAGCTTCAAGTGAATGAAGTGGAAGATTCTAGAAAATGCTTCAAAGAAATGGTTCAACCAAAGTAGAAAAAGAGAGTGAATGTGGCCCTTCACAAAATGATTGAACCTTTGAACCATTGAACCTTTAAACCAAAAGAGTTCAAGGTTCAAGGTGACCAGTGACATCCTCGTGAATGTCAAATACAGGGTAATAGAATAGTTGTTGATTTTCAAAAGACCTAAGAACAAGCTCAATGACCAACCCAAAAAGGAGCCAAAAGACCAATAGAAAGTGAGAAGGTAGCCCAGAGAGCTCATATTGCTTAGGAAGAGACAAAATGTGGTAAGGAAAGAGAGAACAACTGCAGGAAATCTAGAAATATTTGTAGGAGAGTTATTTCTAGTAGGTGGAATAGTCCACTAGGTGGACATCAGAGAACACAAACATTCAAAGGCATGACCTATTTTTTTGCATTAAATAAAGGTGAATGGACAGCCATGTAGGCAGCATTAAGAAGACTAGACAACCCATGATAAGGAGGGGGCATTTTGTGATAATTCAAAATTCCAAAGTCAAGGATGATGCCCTGTTCTAGCATGGCTCTTTGATAGATATTTAAGGCATTCAATTTAGCATGGGCTGATTTCATGAAAACAAGCACCCAACTCTTTCTTGTAATGCTATATATTGTAATCGCTCATTTGGTATAAGGGAGATCTCTCTGTGATCAAAAGTGAAGCTCTACCCAAAATTGAAATGCAATACTGAGAATTTGAGTTTAGACTATTAATCATATTTTTTTAAATGAATTAGAAAGCAAGTGACCTTTCAAACTTTGTGTTGGAATAATCTTGTGTCATCTAGGAAATTGTTCTTATATCTATTTCCTAAATATAGTCCTGTCCATTTAATCAAACAAGTAGAATAAGTGGAAGTAAGCTGGAAGATGTCTTGAAGCTGACAGTGGGATACTTTATGCTACTATAATTGTCTTTAGTCTATGTTTTATGTAAAGGATACTAGAGATACTTTGAGCTCTCTTTACCCTTTGTTATCCTTTACTCTATTGTAGTTTTAGGTGCAGACTTTGAGTTGTGTTTAATCTTGTTGTGTTACTTTGTCTTAATAAGTAGGATAGACAATGAAAGACTTTTTTCTTTCATTGGTTTCTTGTGGTTTCTATTACTCCCCAAGAAGGATCCTATTGTTGGTTAAATATCACTTCTGAAAGAAGAGAAGTGCTTTTCATTAACGACACCAAAATTCTCCTCTATTCTATGAACATCATCTCTAAAAAAGAGAGATGGATGTTATGATTTCACCCCTGAGTGTATTTTTAGCTTATCTATAGTATATAATAGTTTATAAGGAACTTCCCCTTGCTGAGAGGAAAGATTTGTCCCAATTTGGATGTGGTCACCACATTTGCTTTGCTTTATAAATCTCCTTATGATGTTGTTGATGCACTTATTTTTTTGTCAATCAGCTGGTGACAAAATATTCACCCAATAATTTTATCAACAACTCTATAGTTCACAAAGACACATTACATGATGTCTTGTGCATTATGGATAGATACTAACCCAATTAATTTTGCATCATTTTTAAAAACATTAAAACATAATATATATATATATATATATATAATTTCATTTTGAGGATTTTACATCTAGAGAGGTCATTGGAAAAAATATTCCCTTTGACATTGTATTCAAAAATAACTAAAAAAAATTAAGAGGGTCCTTATGGATAACAACTTGGGAAATGATTTATGCAATAAATATTATATTATAACATTAGGCCTAGATCATAAATTATTATCACCATCAGACATGATCATCAAATGATTTGAAATCACATAGCCCCTTACAAATTATTATGTTGAACATACAAGTGGGACATAAAACATTAACTACAAAATTTCAAGTGATATCTAATGAGGTCAACTACAAAATTTTACTCAAAATACCTTAGATCCATATAATAAATTGCATCCCCTCTACTTTACATCGGTGCTTAGAAATCACACAATGAAACCATTCACATCATGTTTGGAAAGAATGCACCTTTCAATATTAAAAGAAAGTAGAGGCTAAGGAATATATTATCCTAAAATACAATATACATCAATAGATGTTTTATTCCTTACATACATAACCTTTTTACTCCAAACACATGTATGAGCCTAGAAAACATGGACAAATCTAAATATTATTCTTTTAGTTTTTCTTAGAATGATTCATTGTGTGGAAGTAAAGTTAAGATGTTGAAAATAATCAATAAAGAACTAAAGAAAGACATGAATTGTTCAAATTAACCATAAAATTACCAATATATTCACATGAAAATCACATTTTTCATAATGATGAGGATAAATTTATATGAAATATAAATTTTACCAATATACACATTTCTTGGGATATTTTTATTTAGAAATAAGAATTTAGATTCCATTTATGCTAATGAACCAAATTCATAAATGTGGTCTAATACCATGAGTTTTATATATATTAGGGTTAATTCACTTGTAATATTCCTTTATAAAGTGTGTTTTGACTTTTTTGCATTGTTCCAATTATGGGTTGGTCATTACTGAAATTACTATAAATTAAAACTTGATTGGCATTCCCATGCACATCATAGTTATCATCATTACAAAAGATATGAAATATTCAAAATAAGTCAACATGTTATTTGTGCATGGGAATTTTATAACAATAAATGTTGTTAATCAATTGAAAATTTTCTCAAATTAATAATGAACATATATTATTTATCTACTTAAGTTAATAGATTCATCAACCAAGGTTTAAGTAAAGCATCCCCTATTTTACATAGATTCATCTCTTTTATTTTTCTTTTCTTCCTTATTTTTTTATTTTTGGATTGATATATTTTTTTTATAAGTGTGGTATGGCCTTGTGCTTTCCTATGTTAAACCCATTATATATAATGTATGGAGTCATATGTTATGGATCAATAAGGACTTCATTCCTTTTCTATAGTAATAAGGTTGTGTGGCCACTATATTACTCTTAGATTTGTTATCAAAATATATCTTGAATGAATATTACTATGTATGTTAAATGAGAATATATGTTGGTGCATGATTCTCAAATGATGAGTTAAGATGGATTAGGCATAGGTCTTTGTCCCTAAATAACTTTTCAGATATTTTAATACTTGCAAGAGACATTATTCCCCAAGATAGAGGAAAATATTAGGCCCCTATATGTCCTTCAACATTTAGGATGCCTTAAAATAATTTAGATAAGGGTTCTATACTAAAAATAAAATGGTAGCATTATCATGGTGATTCATGCACTATCTTAAACCATACAAGGCCCATGTGAATATTTTTAATGGTTAGTACAATAAATAGGGTTTGGGTAAATGGGATGCATTTTTTGAGCAAATCAATACAATGAAAATTAGCTTACAAGGTATATAGCCATCGATCCCAAAAAATATAAGATTGGTCACTTGAGAATTCACTCTTAAAAATGTAATTTTGTAGGCTAGAGAGCCATAGATTTGACAAAGGGATACAATACATAATCCTTCACCACATATTTGACCTTAAGTATTCAAATGAAACATTGTAAAAAATGAAAATATGCTTAATATAAGACATATAATGGGAAATATTTAAGTATTTATTAGAAATGATAATAAATGGGTAGGCTTTACCCATAAAGGTAAAATGAATGCATAATAAATAAATGATCTTCACCTAGGGTAAATTTTAGTGGTGATTTTTTGTTAATTCATGAATATTTTAGTTTTATAAATTGGTGTTTGGTATTTTTTGGGTAGTGAATAGCCTTACTATTTAAAATAAATTTCATACTTAAAAATATATATTTCCACTAAGTAGAAAGTGAATCCAAGAACATTAACCACTATATGTAAAATATAATCTTTATAAGACCAAACTTTTAAAAAATATCAACATTGCTATAGTATGTTTGTTCAAGTGTCATATGCTAGTATAGTTATCATCAATGTATGACTGTGTCACCTACTAGCATAGTTATTGCTAGTCTATAACTATGTCATCCATTAGTATTTATGATAGCTTCCAGACTTCAAATCAATCAATAACATCCATACCATTCAAAATCATTCATGTACCCTTCAACATTAGTGTTGTTTATTGGCATTTGTGTGATCCACCAGCATTCATGTCACCTGACAATGCCCATGTCACCTACCAACATTCACTGGCAGCATTTATTTTACTAACTAGTATCCATCCCTATATGAATTATAAATGACTCTAATTAAATGGAATATAATACAAATTTTAATAGGGTGGGACAATCCACACAAAAAAAACATGTTAACTTATTTTAGCCAGTAATGAAAACCCCCCAAGAAATTGGCATCCATACCAAATATAGGTACTATACTAAATGATGAAATGTATTTTTGTTTATTTCAATATCATATTTAAGTTCAATAATAATTCAAATGTAAAAAAATGTATAACTAACATATAATGGTATTTTGAATGAAAAAACTAATGACAACATATCACCATTTGAATATATTATTGATGATGACATGCCATAACTTGAAGACATTCCTAACTATGGCTATGAGATGTCTCAAGTGGATGATAATTAAAAAGAATATGATGTGAAAATACAAAAATAAACCTCTATATATCATGAAACACCAACTTTGGTTAAAAATTCAATTCAAAATTCTATGTGAAGGAAGAATAAACTAGAGGACATACCTGATAAGGAGATGAAAATACTGGATGACGTTTGTACTCATCAAACACAAACTTATGTTGAATGCAACACTAAAAAATGTGTGTAAAATAATATAATTACATTGATAATTGGTTGATTTTTTAATTTTTATTGGGTAAATATATATTTATTCATTGAACCAGTAGAACCAAAAAAAGGTATTGATATTCCAATAAAATTTAGATGTATAGTATGTATCTAGAAACTAGGAAAGGACCACAAAATTCAACTTAATTTGGATAAAATTGAGAAATATTATGGAAAAATATGTGTCAGTAAAACAACAAGATGGATAAACCCATAAAACATAGAGATACAAAGATGTAAAATAATGCATGAATGTAAGGTACATAACAAAGTATGAAGATCATCAGAAATGTCTACAACATCTTGTTAAGAAAGGAGGAATAATAAAAACTCAGTTAATCAAGCTAATATTCATGCCAAAAATATATAATTCTCTATCATATATCACATTCTAAACAAAAAAAGGTATACCTATATTATATAAGATTTTGTTCCAACATAATGGATTTCATAACATTTCATAATCCCATTGATCAAATATAAGTGTTTTGGAAATGGAAAAATGTCTCTCCATGATTGATGAGGATTTTAAATAAAAATTAAAAAATGCACAATTTATCTTGTTATTGATTGATGAGGTCACAATAGTTGACAACACTCATGGGTTTGTATTTATGTTTATACTTTTCGTAACCATTCAAAGAAACCTCATCTATTAGTTATACATAAAATGACATAAAATTACAATGTTAAAAACCTTTTCATATTGCTTATTTCTAATTTTAATAATATGTTAGGAATGGATGATTATGTTATAGCTACCAAGTTAGTGTGTGTTGGTGATAAAGGTGCATTGGTGATGCAAGGACACATAGCTAGTCTTAGTGTTTGACTTCAAACAAAAATTACCCCATATATGATTACAATTCATTGCATGGATTATCAAATGAATCTTTATTAAAATATTTTCAATTTTTTTTAAAAGGTCATAAATGTGGAGGAGCGTATACATGACTTGCATGCATACATGACAATCATTACAAAAATATTTTTAGAGTTTCAAAAATGTGTGATTGGAGTGACTGGTGGTCCAAATCTTTTGAAATATTTTGATACAAGATGTATCTCTATGTATGAAACATCATGTATAATTTTAAAATAATATCCATCATTAGTAGGATTTATGTATAAATATCAGTGTTGTTAAGTGTTTTCATTGATGTCATGTGTGCATTGATGTCAAAGGTAATGACAAAGTGGTGATGTCATGATGATGATGAGTTTGGGGCTAAAGTTGTGCAAGGTAGGATTTGGATGCATATGATCTAAGGTAATTATTTTTTGAGGCTTATCATATTTTATCTAACATGTTTATGTGGTTTCAAGTCAAGGAGAGAAGATAAGCATGTGAACAATGTGTTGGCATAGGCTTGGTATCCTAGTATGTAAGCATGGATATTTAGTATATGCTTGGATAAGAAATTGGTGAATGTTATGGATGATGAAACCATATTTAAAATTTATTATGGGGTGTAAATATTTCTTAAAATATTTATGGGAATGCATGGTTTTCATCTAGTTTTTCATTATGTTCATCTTGTCATAGTTGGTTTTGTGATAGAAAAATCTGAGTAGGTAATTTTTTGATACCACCATTACCATATATAGATGATTAAATGGTATGGGTGTGGTAAAATTAGTTAAAAGTTACTATGTTTCAAATTTTAGGTCATGAGGTTCAACTTAGCTAAAGATATGTGGGTACAAAGTTGGACTCTCAAATAGAAGTTCACTGAGTTTTTATACTTAGCTAGATCGTCACTACACATCATGTAGATATGAATGAACCATAAAGTTTATTCATTTAAGTTAGGTAATAATAAATCAAAATAAGGTTAAAGGCTTTCATGTAGATTTTTTATATAGTGATAATAAGGTACCCTAAAGATTTGGACTCTTGAAGTGTTTTCTAGCTCAAGATATAAATCTTCAAAGTTGCACTTGTAGACTATGATGGGATAGAGACCATCAAGTTAAACTATGTTAAAAGTCTGAGGTCATATAGTCCATAGATATAAAAATTTACATTAAATCATATATATTCATCCAACTTTTCACGTAAAATTCAATATTACAAAGAATGAATGCACTAGTGACATGTGTCACATTCACAAAGCTTGGCTAGAAGATCAATGGTAAGTGTATGATCATGTAGTCATAAGATAAATGGCATGCATTAAAGTCATTGAGTCAAATGTGTAGAAGTAATTTAGGGATTACAACTAGTGTAATCATGTGATCTTAAAGCCTAGATCAATGGTGAGTGTTTCTATATAAAGATTAGGCTAATCTATAGAGATCGATGGAACACATTTGTTCTAAATTATCAAGAAGCAGTAAGATGATGACAAGTTCTCAAGTTTAATAGTAAGAAAGGTAAATACCAAGATAATTTATAAGGAGATATATGGTTTATATTTTATTAAAATATGTGAAGACATGAGATGATTTAAAAGTGTTCAAAGTTTAATAGTTGTTCAGTGACCATTGGAATTCAAATATTTGAATTTGTGAGGGAAGACCAGTCTATATTTTTTGTGTTATAACTTTTGATATATATAGAGTTTGAACATGGTGTTAAAATAAAAGATATATAGGAATTCAAGGTACATCCATAAATATTTATTTTAAGGTTTTAATGTTTGTATAGTCAAAATTATTAAGCTCCAAATTTATTGTGTTTTTTTATGCTCTGTAAGTAACCCAAGAAGGGTAATTGAGTTGTTCTTGATGGTATTTTGATGTTTTAAGATGAAATAAGTGTTGGATAATGTTATATACTTCATGATGACCATTTATGTGGATTTTAGAGGTTTTAAAAATCCATATTCTATATGATCAAAGGCTTAGAAGTTGATTGTATGTTCATTCTTGGTGAACTTATGTACATAATGATATTTGGGATAATTAAGTTGTAGCAAAAGGGTGTTCTGATGATTGTTGTCACTAAAAGAGGACCTATACATTATGTGTCATGTATTTATGCAATTGAAAGTATTATTTTGTTCTTAATTTTCTTATATAAGTGTCAAATATATGGATAGGTCTCCATGAGACCTATAAGGGCTACTAAGGCCTAATTGAAAGGCATAGCTACTTAAGTGTGACCCATAGTTAATATGGTTGACCTATGTGGATAGTATTTATATGTATTAATTTAATATAATCCTTAAGGATTAAGGCATGTCTAATAGTTGACCAAGAATTTGATAATTATGAAGGCTCTATAAAAGGTGAAATCAAAGGTGATGATTTATAGACTTGAGAGAAGGGGCTCTAAGTAGAGGAAGAGTATAAATTTGAGAGGCAAAGGACAGTAAAGGTGCCTAGTGGATGGATTGAAGAATTGATCAAGTTGATGACTATGTATATGAATTATAGGTCATATTTATGATGTTATAACTAGTGATCTTGTAGGTTTGAAGACTTGTGAAAGAGAGACATGTGTGAGAGTTGTGGAGTGAAGGAAAGAAGAAAGGTTATGTGCCCAGTGGATGGGTTATATAGAAGAGTAGGTTGATGACTATGTGTATGAACTATAGGTTATATTTATGGTGTTATAATAGTGATCCTATAGGCTTGAATATTTAGGATGAGTGAAGAGGTATAGAGTGATCCAAAATGATGTTTTGGATGCCTTGAGTATGAGAAAAGGATAGGTGATGTTTATATGAGCTTGGTGGCTTATTTAAGAGGTAGATTAGAGTGTGGTCTATGTGTATGACCATTTGGTCATATTGTTGAGGATGTCATAGATTTTTTGATGAAAAGTGTAGAGTGATCCAAAAGGTGGTTTTGGATGTTTTTGAGTGTGTGAAGAAGTGAAAGGGGTTGTGTTTGTAGGGTGTATCCATCATATTGATAGGTAATTAGTGATCAGGACAAGTTTATATCATAGGTGTTGGTAAGGTGCTCAACATCTAGGTTAGGACTTGACCATCCTTATGAAATAGGTGTTTCACTAAATTTAGGTTAGAAGGACTTGACCATTGTATGGGTAGGTACTCATTATGGAATAGGTGTTTCACTAAATTCTTGTCAAAAGTACTTGACCATCCTAGGTATAGGTGTTCCTTATGGAATGGGTGTTCTACTAAAGTCTCATGTTTGTAATAACTTACAGGACAAGTATTCCATGTTTTTGTAGGCTTGAGAGTGGATTTTATTCCCCATGAGGGTTTACCACATTAGATGTTGTGTTATGATGTGCTTCTCTTATTCATGCTTTGATGGTAATCTAGTTGCATATTCTTGTTGTGTTGATTCATGAATGTCAATGAATGAATGATAAGTGATCTAAAAGTGAAAGATTGGTTGATTGATTCACCCCCCCTCTCTCAGTTATCTTGTACCTCTAATAATTGGTATCAAAGTAGGTCCTTTGAAAGAAGCTTAACATCTTGAAGGAAATCCTAAGTAGCATAAGATGGGTAAGTAGTTAAAGAAAGATAATCAATAGTGGAAGGATATGATCAAGTCACTTAAAGATTAGATATGTACTTTAAAGAAAGAAGCCAATGAGGATAAGGAGGTCATCAAAGATATTAGAAGTCAATTAGAGGTTTCAAATGGTAGACTAAAATCAAGAGAAGAAGAGTGCAGATATATCAATACTCGGTTAAAATAAGTCAATACTAAGGTGAGTCCAAAGCATGGTGAGCATGATGAGTTGAAGACTAATCTTTATTCCTTTAGAGTAGAGCATAAACAACTCATAGATAAGTTGGACAAGCTGGAAAAGAAACATGTAAAGCCTGAGCAAGATAAGAAGAATGCAAACTTCGAAAGTAATGCAAGAAGATCTATTAGATAACCAAATGTTTCAAGGTATGATTGTTTATACGATGGTAATTTTTATACATGTAATAAGTATGGTCATAGAGCTAAGGATTGTATAAGGAAGTTAGTCAAGTATGGACATTCATGGAGTATGATAGAAGGAGTTTTTAGCCAAAGATTGATCATAATTTAAATATGTCAAAAGGTATGAATGATGTTACTTGTTTCATTTGTGATAATAAAGGTCATATTGATAGAATTTGTCCTAGTGAATTTGATAATCCCTCAAGTCATCTGAAGAAGGGAGAGACTGACATAAAGCATATCAAAATTCAAAACATGATGTGGAGACCTAAGGTAATCCCTCAAGTCATCTGAAGAAGGGAGAGACTGATATAAAGCATATCAAAATTCAAAACATGATGTGGAGACCTAAGGTAGTGAAGGCTAGTCCTATTGAGTTCAAGGATAAAACTTATGATACTATAGAAAAGGAATTAGTTTTGGAGGTGTCTCAAGAGTGCTAAGGAAGCTTGATATCAGTCCAAATGGAGAATAAGGTGGATGATCCAAGAATCAAGTTAGTTATACCATTCAAGGCCAAATAAAATCTAAAAGAAGGATCTCAATCTGATGGTTTATTTGATATAGTTGAAAAAACCCTAGGTAAGAAAGAGTTTCGTGATTTCTAAGATTTCTTGTTGTTCGATTTCAAAGAGGAGAAGTTGTTAGTTGAAGAGATATGCCAAGAACCTATGTTTTTATCATGCATTATCAAAGAAGCTAAAGAAGAGATGGATGTCAAGCAAGTTGTTTTAGTCAAGAAAAAGAAGAAGAAGAAGGTTATTTAGTCTTATGATGAGGATTGGTATGATCCTATATTATAGGTCCTTATGAATTATAGATGTCTTTGTTGTGCTTCATGAAGACATTTCTTAGTTTGAAGAATCATGTGGTCTTGTAAGGGTATTTTCAGTCTGAAGGGTCAAATTGAAGGTTTTCAGATGGAAAAGGAGGATATGTGAGTTGTCAAGATGATATTTTTACATATAAATGTCTTTTGATATTATTATATCATTATCTAAGTGATTTTGTGGTTTGAAGGTATGTTGAAGTCAAATTAGAGATTTTTGAGTGCTCTTAGTTTTCTCAATTTTTGGCTTAAGGGCAAGTAGGCGTAAAATGGGTTATAGGATATATGGGTTCCAAAAATTATGAAGGCTCAAATATTTTTCCATAAGTGTGTGATGTTTGTCTATAGGTGTGCAAGAAGTTTTAGAGTTGGGTGTTGACCAAAAGGAGATTTGTTGACCCTGTTTATTTTGAGATTATAAAGTTTAGGGCTATACTAGAATAGTAGTTTTCCTTATGAGTTGAGGTTTGAGGATTATTAATAGATTTAATGGGACAAATGGGTTTTCAAATCAATATTAATATATATTTAAAGGTTTTTTTTCAAATTATTTAATTTTTTTAATCAAGATGGAGGCCTAATTAGCTAATAGGTTTGTGAAAGAAGTATGTTTTAGAATATGATATAGGTGATGAAAATTGGTGTGATTTATGGGTCATATGAGAGTGCTATAGATATTAATTTTTAGTTTTTAAAGGTATGTTTACTAAACGTTTTGGGCTCTACAAGTTCTAGGTAGGGCTACAAGTAGTCTAGATAGGCCTAGTATGAAGAAGAGTGATTTTTGATCAATTTCTCCAAAAGAGAATGGTATGAGTGTTTCAATGTAATTTATATGGTTTATTTAGAACATATTTACTATTTAGTGTGTGGCTTAAATATATAATGGTATTCTTTGAGGTGGCTTGCAAGTGAGATTATGAAAGTAGAGTGGTGTTGTTTGAAGATCCAAAGTAGTAGTGTTCTAAGTTTTATATTTTCATGTTGTTGAGGCCATGAAGGTGTTATAATAATTTTTTTAGGTGATATTTGGTTATGAATATCAAGGGTGAGTCTTTTAGGTTGGCATAAGGAGGCATGGAGTTAGGGGGAGCTACCTAAGATGGCTTGAGAAGTTTTCATGATCAAAGGGGGAGCTAGATTATTCAGTTTGTCAAGTCCAAGGATTAAGAAGGTTTAGAGTAGAGGTAAATTTTTTAGGTTTAATGTCATGAATTTATGTTGGTGGTCCTTAAGGTATCTTGAGAGAGAAGGCTAGTAAGCTTGTGTGGTGGTTCTTCATGGTGTGTGGAGATCTGAAGATGCTCAAGAGGTGCAATGTCTCAAAGATCTTAGGATGAGTCCCTCTCAGTGTTATCAAGGTGAGTTAAATCAATTTTTGCTGTCCATGTGTATTTATTCCTCATTTATAGTAGTGCATGATCAGATAAGAGTGTTTTCATGGTGCATGTTTGATAAATACAAGGTGGAATGCATAGAGTTAGGGGGGCTAACTCAGATAGTTTGAGTGACTTGTGGATCCATGCATGATGAAAGGAGAAGCATTTGTGAGATTTTCCAATCATTAACAAAAAGTTTTGAATATTCATTCATACTCAAAGGGATCTTTTGATTTTTATAGGTTAATAGGTCAAAGGATCAAAGAATCCCAAGCTTAGATTGGTGTATGTCAAAATGGGAAGTAATTGTTTCATATGAGGTATGTAAGTATCCTAAGTACCGAGAAGTTTATTTGAATACATTCATGATGTTAAGAGGATCTTGGTGGATATTTAGTATAATTTATCATTAATTCTAAAGGGGGAGAAGGAAAATAATAGGTTTCCATCAATGACAATGGTGGAGATCATTTTCAAGTGTTGTCATTGATGTCAAAGGTAATGACAAAGTGGTGATGTCATGATGATGATGAGTTTGAACCTGAAGCTATGAAAGGTAGGATTTGGATGCATATTAGCTAAGGTAATTATTGTTTGAGGTTTATAATATTGTATCTATCATGTTGATTTGGTTTTAGGTCAAGGAGAGAAGACAAGCATGTGAATATTATGTTGGCATAGGCTTAGTAGCCTAGTATGTAAGCATGGATCTTTAGTTAATGCTTA